>JAOWBW010001000.1:0-113842 GCA_026119855.1 Campanula takesimana
TCCAAGCTTTGCAGCTTGTTTACCGATACCATGGCAGGAAAAATCATGCAGTCATTCAACATCACCACCCTCCCGTTGTTGAATGTCAACGAGTTTGGTGTCTGGAATCTCGTATGATAAAGTATATGAACTCAATCGATGATCGATTGATGAAGGTCATAGAAGGTGGTCCAATCATTCTTTTAAAATTCTTAACCACCTATAGACCTATTCCCTCCACTCCGCTGACACAACATGCTGATCGTGACACTGAACAAGAAACCCATGTTCAGATTGAGGAAACTCTGGTTGAAAAACCCAGAGAGGAATGGACCGATGACGACAAACTTTCGACTGCCCTAGATGGAAAGCATGCCACATTATCTCTTGTGGTTTGGATGACAAGCAATACAAACTCATTGACTTGTGCTCCACGGCTCAAGCATGCTGGAACAAACTTTTTGCGTTCTTTGAAGGAGATGAGCAGGTGAAGGACACAGACTCTATGACTGCATTGCTGAGTTTGAATCCTTCAAGAAACAAGATGGTGAATCTCTCAGGAGTGCCTACGACTGATTCTGCGAGGTAAGTAATTTATGTTCTTCATTAGGAAGATTTATACCATGAAAGACCTAAATATTTGTTTTCTAAGTTCTTTGGGAAATGAGTATCATACCAAGGTCACTGCTGTTAGAGAGGTTAGAGACTTAAACAAGACTTCTATTCAGAATCTTGTATCTAGTCTATTCTTGTATGAGAGAGAACTTCAAAAACTTAACGTTCTTGATAAAAACTTCAAAAACTTGTCTCTATCAGCTCAGTCACAGGTATCCTTCCCTTCAAATAATTCCCTCCTATAGATCCCCATCAAACACCCTGCAGCTCCAAAAACCCAGAAGTAAACACTGACAACCTATGGAAGAAGATGAATTCGCCGCCTTCGCCAGAAACTACAAAAGGTTTAAAGACTTCAAAAAGATGCAGAAAGGAAATTACCAGCAACAAAAGTCATTCACATCACCATTTCAAAAACCAGCAAGCTACAACAAACTCTCCATTAGTGCTACCGACGGAAAGAACAACAAAGGTGACTTGGTCTGCTTCAACTGCAGAAAACTTGGTCACTTTGCTTCCAAATGTCCTCAACCAAAATATGAGTATGTGAGGAAGTCTTTCAGCAAGACACATCCTAAGTCTCGAAGCTTTGTTACCGATAAAAGCACAGAAAGGCCTTACCGGTCTGGTGTGAAACTGACTCAGACGAAGATGCCGATGAAGATGAATATGCCGATGTAAGCCCTAGACTTGGAAGATGCCGATACATTATCATTACCGACTCCAGTCTACCGAGATCCAACTCCTCCAAGAACTCAATCAGAGAAGAAACTGCTGAAAACCTCAATCACACTTCAAAGAGATTAGTGTCAAAGCAGAAAACCCTAATGGATACAAAGTTCATCAAGTGGGAACCTCACTCTATGGCCATTGTACCTCTTCTCACTTCACTGCCGTCAAACCAACACCCTTACCGATGACAAGGAAGTTCTCATTTACTGAACATCCTAGCATTGCCAAAAGCCTATCAAAACCCATCTCTTCTCTACCCAACTTCTCTCCTGAACCTATTACCTCTGCCCCAAAATTTTAGCTGATCCCTTTCCTGAAATATCCAAAGCTGAAATGGTAGAGACAATGGATGAACTTTTTATTGATCATGAGAAGCTGAGTAGCGTTTATAAAGTGATGGTTTGTTGATTTCAATAGAATTTCTACAGAGAATGACTTGCTTGTGTCTGAACTTAAAGTTTTCAAAGGAAGTGAGCTTGAGTCTTTTCCTCTAAAGAAAGAAAACCTGGATCTCAAAGCCAAGTGGCAGTATTGATAGCTCAGATCGAAGATCTTGTGAAAAGAAACGATTATCTCTCAAGGACTATTGATTCTTACACAAAATCTAGAGTTGCTGTTGAAACAATCCTACAGACCCAAATGTCATATAAGGACCAATCTGGGTTAGGATTTGATTCCAGCAGCAGTAGCTCTACTGAAACTTGTGCGACCGAGAAAAAGGATGAGAAAGTTGAATGTAGTCCTGTTAACTCAGTGCATAAGGATGCTAAGCCAATATACAGTGATGTGGCTATGAAGTATCCTAAGAACCAGAACAAAAGGAATGATAAGCACAAACAAAGATATGTTAAGGTTGCTAATACTGAGTCTGCCGATAATGGTATTCTTGGTGAATACATTAGCAAAGCAAGTGCTACCGGTCTAACCACCTCTGCTGCGATGGACAAGTACCTAAAAAGGTAACTGCCAAAGGTAAACATAATGGAAAGAAAGGCAACACTATCACCTTTAAACCTACTAAGTTTGTGCCTGCTCAATTCTCTAGTTCTGCCGATGCACTGACTAAACAGAATGATGTTCTACCGACTCCACAACCTATCAGTCAAGTGAGATGTTCTAATTGTTCTGATTATAGTCACAAGGCTCATGAATGCCTCTTGAAGCACCTATCTGGACCCACTGAGGTTGTATCCTCTAGTGGTGGCCAGATGTGTTGCCAAGAGGAACTAACCCTCGGACCCAAGAATAAGGGGGACCATAAGCATACTGTTTTATTTCAGGAATGCTTTATGGCCTCAACTGGTGCAAGCAAGGATTTGTAGATTCTAGATAGTAGCTATTCAAGACATATGACAGGATTTGCAGATCTACTTGCCGATATCTCAGAAGCATCAGGTCCCCCAGTGGTTTTCGGTGATAATGCCAAAGGAAACATCATCGGCGTAGGTACCATCAAGAGAGGTGCAGTAACTGTACAGAAGGTCTCTCTAGTGGATGGTCTGAAACAAAACCTTCTATCAATATCACAATTCTGTGATAAAGGAATGCAATGTGTATTTACTACTTCCAGTTGCTATGTGAAAGACATTGCTTCCAGTAAAACTCTTCTCACTGCCAAACGTAAGGTAACATTTATGCAGTAGACTGAAATGCTATTACTGGTGTTGCTAATGTTAGTTTTGTAGCTAAGAACATCAGTGAGAACTCATGGCTATGGCACAAGAGACTCAGTCACTTGAACTTCAAATATCTATCTAAGCTTGCCGGTTCAAAATCTAGTTACCGGTCTGCCTCAAGTGTCTGCTGATCAAGCAAAGAAGTGCAAGGCCTGCCAGCTTGGAAAACAACACAAGTCATCCTTCCGGAGAAAGCCCTGCATGTCAACCTCTAAGTGCCTCCAATTGCTACATATGGATCTATTTGGCCCCACAGCTACAACAAGTATTGGGGGAAGTAGATACACCTTGGTTGTAGTAGATTATTTCTCTATATATACTTGGGTGGAAACTTTCAGTCACAAAGATGACACATATTCCGTTGCTACCAAGTTATTCAGACTACTACAAACCCAGAAAGAATGCGATATCATCAGTATGAGATCAGACAATGGCACTGAATTCAAGAACAATGGTATTGCTCAGTATTGTGATGATCATGGCATAGACCACAACTTCTCAGCTGCCGGTACACCACAACAAAATGGTGTCGTTGAGAGAAAGAACAGAACTCTCATTGAAGCTGGTAAGACCATGATTGCTGAAGCTAGGCTGCCGAAATACTTTTGGGCTGAAGCCATCAATACCGCTTGCTTCACTCAGAACAGATCTCTAATCAATAAATTCCATAACAAGACTCCTTATGAACTCTAGAGAGGCAGAATTCCCAACATTGGATTCTTCAAAATATTCGGCTGCAAATGTTACGTGCTTTACAACGGTAAGGAGCACAGAGGTAAATTTGATGAGAAAGCTGATGAAGGAATCTTTGTTGGATACGCTAAACATAGTAAGGCCTTTCGAGTTTTTAATAAGAAACTTCTGAAAATTGTTGAATCTGTTCATGTAACCTTTGATGAATTTGATTTGTTAGAGTCTGACAAGACTCCAAATAGTACTAATGCTTCTAGTGCTCATGAGACAGGTGAATCCAGTAATTCTAACCCTGCGGGTCAAGTACCAGCTGCTGATCTAGTCATTTCAGTAGAAGAACCAGCAGATACTCAGTATTTTCCATTATCGGCAGATCATGATCATACTGATAACTTTCATAATCCATTTGCTGATGCAAACTCTGCTGATCATCCTGAAGACGGATCTAGCCCTCAACCAATTTCTGTTATAAGACCTAATCCTCCAAGTTTTCATCCACCTCTCACTCAAACTCTTCTTCTCCTCCACCATCTGCTGGCCTTGATCCTCCTTTAGAATCTTTACATCAAGAATCAGTAAGACATGATGTGCCGAGAGAAGTTAGAGCAGTTCGTGATCATCCATTAGAAAATGTGATTGGTGATGTCTTTGGTCCCAGATTGACAAGGAACCTTAGCAAATCATTTGATGAAAGTCTCTTCTCATCTGCTATGGTCTCCAACATAGAGCCAAAGAAGACTGAAGAAGCTCTTGCCGATCCTGGTTGGGTTGAAGCCATGCAAGAGGAACTGAATCAGTTTGAAAGATGTAAAGTATGGGAACTTGTGCCAAGACCAACTTCTCAGCAAGTTATTAGTACAAAGTGGGTCTACAGGAACAAGTTGGATGAAGCTGGGATTATCACTAGAAACAAAGCAAGGTTAGTTGCTAAAGGCTACCGTCAAGAAGAAGGGATTGACTACGACGAGACATTTGCTCCGGTTGCAAGATTGGAAGCTATAAGACTTTTCTTATCCTATGCTGCCTTTAAAGAATTCAAGCTATATCAAATGGACGTGAAAAGTGCCTTCTTGAATGGAGAACTCCAAGAACTTGTTTATGTTGAACAACCACCTGGTTTTGAGGACTCTGAGAAGCCTAATCATGTCTACCGATTGAAGAAAGCTCCCTATGGCTTGAAGCAAGATCCAAGGGCATGGTATGAAACCCTTTATAAGTTCTTACTTAGTGATGGCTTAGTTTTCATGCGAGGTAAAATCGATACTACTTTATTTGTTGCCAAGCATAAGGGTCATTCATTGTTTGTTCAAATATATATCGATGATATTATTTTTGGTTCTACAAATGAATCACTTTGGCAAGAGATTTGAGAAGCTAATGCAGAGCAAGTTCGAGATGAGCATGATGGGTGAACTAACATATTTCCTTGGACTTCAAGTCAAGCAAACCAATGAGGGAATATTCATCAGTCAAGGTAAGTATGCAAAAGAATTAATCAAGAAGTTTGGCTTCGATAATACTCATTCTCAAAGCACACCAATGGGCACTAACATTCATTTAGATAAGGATGAGTCCGGTAAGAAGGTAGATATGACTGTCTACCGAGGTATGATTGGCTCACTCCTCTATCTAACTGCCAGTAGGCCAGATATCATGTTTGCTGTTTGTGTATGTGCCAGGTTTTAAGCTGACCCTAGGGAATCCCATCTGTAAGCTGTAAAACGCATTATTAAATACTTATGTGGTTCTGCTAACCTTGGATTATGGTATGCTAGAGATTCATCTTTTAATCTAATAGGTTATTCAGATGCAGACTTTGCAGCTTGTAGGGTACCAGAAAAAGTACAAGTGGAACATGCCATTTCTTGGTGATCCGTTGGTGTCTTGGTCTTGTAAAAGCAGGCATCAATTTCCACTTCAACTACTGAAGCTGAGTACATAGCTACCGGCAGTTGCTATTCACAGATCCTTTGGATGAAGCAGCAGCTGGTTGACTATGGAGTTCCATCTCAAGTTTGTCCCATTTACTGTGACAATCAATCTTCTATCTCAGTATCAAACAATCCGGTCATGCACTCTAAAACTAAACACATAGACATCAAATACCACTTTCTGAAAGAACATGTAGAAAAGGGAAAATGTTGTGCTGGTCAAGTTCATACCGACTTCCAAAGAGCAGACATACTGACAAAGCCCTTAGATCAGAAAAGATTTGAATTCCTCAGAGGTGAACTATGTATGATTGATTTCTATGGTTAAAATTGTGCTAACTTTGTTACCTGTGTTAGTCTGCCGATCAAATCAGCAAAGCAACTATGTTTTGCCGACGAACATTATGCCGATAATATCTTGCCGATCAACATCTTGTCAAATTATGTCTTGCCGATCGACCAAAATTCAAAAATTCAAAATTCATCGGTAGATCTCCTCTTAACGGATAATGATTCTCTGACACATGACGTAAGCAAAGTCAAATCAAAGGTACAATTGGTCACACCATCTCTCTGACATGTGTGTGCACCGCCTTACCCAAATCGTGTCAAAGATTTATCCCAAATCATTGTGATAAATCAGTAAGGTAACTTTTATGCTTACTATATTATTGTTGCCTTCTTTACCCTTTCTCTCTCCTAAGTTTAACAGTCTATTTTAAAACCGTCCAGTGCGCGCATTAAATTCATTGTGTGCGCACGTACTCCGATATACTCGCTACAGTTAAACTCATCATTAATTCTCTTTCCCCCATGCAAACCCTTCCTATTCTCTCTCTCTCTCTCTCCATAACATATAAAGCTTCACTTAAAACTCTTATTATTCATTTCGCTTTCACTCTCCATGTTTGTTTGTGTTCACCTTCATCATCTCGTATTTCCTACCAGTTTTCAACTGATCTTACTCTAATCTCTGGTAACTACTTGATGATTTTACACTTGCTTTCCAAACTTATTTTGATTTATCTAATTTTAACTTGTGAGATTTCTTGAGTGTTTTTGCAGAAAATGTCTAGCAACGAGAAGGATATCTATGGAGGCTACGTTGACTCTCTGTTCTTCGACGACTCAACCGATGGGGATTTCTTGAAGAATTTATTGATTGCTCTCTACTCGATTCCTTAATCTCTCTGACAGGGATTGAATTCATCTTTCTGAATCAAGTACAAGAGTTCTTCTCAAATGCCTCAGTCATCACTGCTCCAAATGACCCTTCTACTTTCGTCTCTATTAACTCCTCCGTCACAGGCGTTCCTATCTTTGTATCTCCATCGTCTATTTCAGAAGTATTTCCTTTACTTGGGAATGAGGGTGTTGACTCCATTACTGATGACAGACCTTGGACAAGGCATGGACTCTAATGAGAGGAGCCGATCCTAGGCTTAGTGGAGATAATCATCTGAAGGCTCATTACAGGAGGAGATTCTATGCACTTGCTGAGATTGTTGATAGATGCTTGGTCTCCAGATCTGGCTCTCACAGCCATGTTACCGATATACAGTTTGAAGCAATGGCAGCCATTGTGTTGCAAGAAGAATTCAACTGGTGTGCCTACCTGTTCAGGGTCATTGCTATTGCTGCTGTTAAATGGAAGGAGGATAGAAGAAAGAACAAGGCTCACCCTGGTAAGGGATGCCATTATATGCTGATTAGCACTATCCTGAGGCGCAACTCAGCGATCGTTAGAGCTTCCCAGCACCTCCAAGTTTTGACTTTGACAAACTCAAATCTTTCAAGCTTTCGATTGGAATAGGATCACCAAGAAGGCTTCTACCGGCACAGTAGTTGTTCAAGCTACTTGTTCTCCGAAAAAGAAAAAGGCAAAGAAAGTGGTTAAGGTTGCTACTGTTTCTCCTACTGACGTTTCTACTCCTGCTCCTTCTACCGACAGGATCCTTGCTGACTCAACTCCTGCTGCTCCTAGAAAAAGGAAGTTAGTCAAGGATGCGTATAAGAGCCATCCAAAAAGTCAAAAATCATATCTGCCGGTGAACCATCTGTCGTTCGAAAGCCAAAGCCTGCTGATCATGTTCAGTCTGTGACAATTCCAGCTTCTGATCCTAGAGCCAAAATGATAAGATTTCTCCATCACTTCTCTTTGGTATTTCACTGACTTCTCCTGTGATTAAAGCTGTCTATGATCCTCTTCATTGCTTTCCTGGGAAGTTTAAGGTTAGAGGCAAAATCCACTTGCCTGGTTCCTCTCCTAAGGAGGTTTGCATCGTCACGAATGGGTGGATGAGAAGATGCTTGATGATCAACGATGAGCTTTATGATATACTTGAATTCAGAGCTACTAATTCTCGTGGTCTACTTTTCTTGGTCAAATCTACCGCTGTTGCACTGACTTTACCGTTGTTTCATCCTCGCCAGCGTGCTGATCACTTGGTCTATACCTCAAGGCTGATGAATGCCGGTTGATGGCCATGATTCTTAAAGGTTGTGCCTGCTTTAACTTCATTTTCTGGCCTTATTTCTTTCTATGGAAGACGGTGGTGTTTTCCATCCGCCTAGAGTGCGTGAAATAATTGTGCATCCTGCATTCTCTCTGTCGTTCTTCCAAAGCTTTTGTGCTGCCGACCTAATCTCTTCGACATCTGTTCCTGCTGACTACTACATGCCTGTCGATGCTGCTGCTCTTCAACAATTTCTGCTCCTTCCTTCTGTTCATGTTCCTTCTTCACCCTCTGAGCTGATCATTCTTTCATCTGATGATGAGATGGTTGCTGATGATGTTCTTGTCGAGATGTTGATTTGAATAATGAAGACTTTGTCTCTTCTTTGATAGTCCCATCTTCTATCGGTGTCTTCCAGCCGGCCATTATTAACAGCTTATATGAGTATTTGCGCCTTGGTGATGGAGATTCTCAAATCAGCAAGTGCCTGCCACTCGTTCTGATATTGGTGATATAGGCCTCTCTCTTGCCGACCTGATTAAGGATGTTCACAAGGATATTGTTAAGAGACTACTTAAGTCCAATCAGGAGGAAGAGAATAGGCGAGTAACATACTTGAAGGAGCTTCTTGCTGATAGAGAGGACCGACTGATGACGCTTTCTGAGTCCTTGGGAAACATGCATTCCATTCAGAAGCAACTTGTTGATGACCGCAAACTTCAGATCAGAGACCAGAAGACTATTGAAGACGAGCTAGCTTCTACCAAGACCGCTCTTGATGATGCTCAACTAAAAATTGCTGCTCTTGAAGCCAACAACAAAATGCTGACTGAGAGATTGGAAAGTGCACAGAGAAGACAGAAGAGGAAAGCTGAAAAAGAGGCTGCCAGAGCAAATAAGAAGGCCAAGCGTACTGGATCTACATCAAAGGCTGCTGATCAACCAGAAGACCCTCCCGTGTCTTGAGTCAATATAGCCAATGATATAGATATCCTGAAGATCTTCATAGATATATCCACCAAATTCTTTGCTAACATTTGTTTGTGTGTTTGTTTATATCTTGTTATGTTCTTATAATATATCTGTTGTTCTTTATGCTAACTTTGTCTTAGCATATTATTACTCATCTGCTGATCATTACTAATCAGCAATCCATCCTTCTTTCCATTTATTTTTTTTTTATTTTTTTTTCTTTACCTTTACTTGACATCTCGTGTGACTTGGCTTAGGGAATGAAAATAAATTGACATTGGTTGAAACCATTCTTTTACTAAGCTAAGATAGATGTTCTAGTATAGGGTGATTGGACTTAAGCAATTAGGAGGAGATTGTTGTTCGAATATATGTCCTAGACCTAGAATTGCTTAATCCCAATCGTAGTTAACACTTAGGATCCCCCACTTTTTGTTAGAACCTTTTTAAGGTATCCTTAGGATTCTTTGTGACCAGCACAGGTGTATTACAACTCTTCAATCAAGGCAAACCAGCCAAAGGAAGCAAATCATCAGACAAGAATTCAATTTTCCGATCAACTTAGTACTCATGTTGCCGACGACATAAATAATCAGCAAGGACAATCTGAACCTTACTGACAGTCAGGTTTCATCGTTCTATCTCAAAGTCAACTTACTGATTGTCTCTGTCCTTTCTGTACTTTCTTATCAGAAAGTTGTTAATCTACTCTATCATGATCACTGCGTCGTCTGACACTGAGCTACTTTTAGCTCTACTCTGTCTCTACTTGCTTTTTGCAGGTAACCGGTTGAGACAAAGGGGTCTTTACCCATCAGACTTTTGCAAGCATGCGTGTACTCCATATCTTCGCCATTAATGCTAAAGATACCGCATTTACTGCTCCTCAACCACCCAGCTGGAAATTCAAATTTGCAAGCCTTCTTTCTCAAGACTAAAGTCATTTACTCCCCTATAAATAGAGGACTTAGTGCATTGAAGAAGGTTGGTGAAATTAGAGCATTGAAGAGAGTTTAATGTTTTGAGTATTCATTGAAGCTCAAACATTCTGTCCAGATAATCATTAGACATTTATTAGGACATACACTTGTGCACAAACTCATCAATAAATGTCAGTATTCCCGAACTAGATCATTTAAGGAATAAGTTGCTTGAGTTACTCAAACACCCACCTGAGTGAGATTAGTTCTCTTGGACTTGCCGCTCAAAACACTTGGTCAGATTTGTATTATGATCCATTAGTGATCTCTAGAATTTAGTCTTTGTTTCTGGCAAAGCCGTGCTTGTAATAGACTAGAGATATCTAATAGTACTCTTAACCCAAATCCAAGTTCTGACCAAACTTGGTAGAAGACGTAGCAGTATTTACACTGTGAACCTCTCCAAATCATTGTCTCCCATGTTGCTTACTTTATCCTTGCCGTTTGGAACTCTATCACCGGCAGATCGCATATGGTTCTACTGATTCATTGTAATTTCCATTGACCATCTCTTGAAACTGCATTGAACTCTTAGAAACTACTTCTTGTTTAAACCAAGCTCTCAAAACCATTTCATACTGATTTTGTGAGTTAAACTAAGTCATATCTTCTCCGTGCGCTTACTGATAATAGTTTGCAAACTGATAATGACTTTGTATTTATAAAAGTGTTTCTTTGTAAAATTTTTAAAAAGGCTATTCACCCCCCCCCCATCTAGCCTATTTTCCTGCCATTGGGCCTAACAATTGTATCAGAGCTGTAATTTTGAAAGAAATTTCCAAGCTTTGCAGCTTGTTTACCGATACCATGGCAGGAAAATCATGCAGTCATTCAACATCACCACCATCCCGTTGTTGAATGTCAACGAGTTTGGTGTCTGGAATCTCGTATGATAAAGTATATGAACTCAATCGATGATCGGTTGATGAAGGTCATAGAAGGTGGTCCAATCATTCTTTTAAAATTCTCAACCACCTATAGACCTATTCCCTCCACTCCGCTGACACAACATGCTGATCGTGACACTGAACAAGAAACCCATGTTCAGATTGAGGAAACTCTGGTTGAAAACCCAGAGAGGAATGGACCGATGACGACAAACTTTCGGCTGCCCTAGATGGAAAAGCATGCCACATTATCTCTTGTGGTTTATGACAACAATACAAACTCATTGACTTGTGCTCCACGGCTCAGCATGCTGGAACAAACTTTTGCGTACTTTGAAGGAGATGAGCAGGTGAAGGACAACAGACTCTATGACTGCATTGCTGAGTTTGAATCCTTCAAGAAACAAGATGGTGAATCTCTCAGGAGTGCCTACGACTGATTCTGCGAGGTAAGTAATTTATGTGCTTCATTAGGAAAGATTTATACTATGAAAGACCTAAATATTTGTTTTCTAAGTTCTTGGGAAATGAGTATCATACCAAGGTCACTGCTGTTAGAGAGGTTAGAGACTTAAACAAGACTTCTATTCAGAATCTTGTATCTAGTCTATTCTTGTATGAGAGAGAACTGCAAAAACTTAACGTTCTTGATAAAAACTTCAAAAACTTCTCTATCAGCTCAGTCACAGGTATCCTTCCCTTCAAATAAATTCCCTCCTATAGATCCCCATCAAACACCCTGCAGCTCCAAAAACCCAGAAGTAAACACTGACAAACCTATGGAAGAAGATGAATTCGCCGCCTTCGCCAGAAACTACAAAAGGTTTAAAGACTTCAAAAAGATGCAGAAAGGAAATTACCAGCAACAAAAGTCATTCACATCACCATTTCAAAAACCAGCAAGCTACAACAAACTCTCCACTAGTGCTACCGACGGAAAGAACAACAAAGGTGACTTGGTCTGCTTCAACTGCAGAAAACCTGGTCACTTTGCTTCCAAATGTCCTCAACCAAAATATGAGTATGTGAGGAAGTCTTTCAGCAAGACACATCCTAAGTCTCGAAGCTTTGTTGCCGATGAAAGCACAGAAAATGCCTTACGGTCTGGTGTGAAACTGACTCAGACGAAGATGCCGATGAAGATGAATATGCCGATGTAAGCCCTAGACTTGGAAGATGCCGATACATTATCATTACCGACTCCAGTCTACCGAGATCCAACTCCTCTAAGAACTCCAATCAGAGAAGAAACTGCTGGAAAACCTCAATCACACTTCAAAGAGATTAGTGTCAAAGCAGAAAACCCTAATGGATACAAAGTTCATCAAGTGGGAACCTCACTCTATGGCCATTGTACCTCTTCTCACTTCACTGCCGTCAACCAACACCCTTACCGATGACAAGGAAGTTCTCATTTACTGAACATCCTAGCATTGCCAAAAGCCTATCAAAACCCATCTCTTCTCTACCCAACTTCTCTCCTGAACCTATTACCTCTGCCCCAAAAATTAGCTGATCCCTTTCCTGAAATATCCAAAGCTGAAAATGGTAGAGACAATGGATGAACTTTTTATTGATCATGAGAAGCTGAGTAGCGTTCATAAAGTGATGGTTGTTGATTTCAATAGAATTTCTACAGAGAATGACTTGCTTGTGTCTGAACTTAAAGTTTTCAAAGGAAGTGAGCTTGAGTCTTTTCCTCTAAAGAAAGAAAACCTGGATCTCAAAAGCCAAGTGGCAGTATTGATAGCTCAGATCGAAGATCTTGTGAAAATAAATGATTATCTCTCAAGGACTATTGATTCTTACATAAAATCTAGAGTTGCTGTTGAAACAATCCTACAGACCCAAATGTCATATAAGGACCAATCTGGGTTAGGATTTGATTCCAGCAGCAGTAGCTCTACTGAAACTTGTGCGACCGAGAAAAAGGATGAGAAAGTTGAATGTAGTCCTGTTAACTCAGTGCATAAGGATGCTAAGCCAATATACAGTGCTGTGGCTATGAAGTATCCTAAGAACCAGAACAAAGGAATGATAAGCACAAACAAAGATATGTTAAGGTTGCTAATACTGAGTCTGCCGATAATGGTATTCTTGGTGAATACATTAGCAAAGCAAGTGCTACCGGTCTAACCACCTCTGCTGCCGATGGACAAGTACCTAAAAAGGTAACTGCCAAAGGTAAACATAATGGAAAGAAAGGCAACACTATCACCTTTAAACCTACTAAGTTTGTGCCTGCTCAATTCTCTAGTTCTGCCGATGCACTGACTAAACAGAATGATGTTCTACCGACTCCACAACCTATCAGTCAACTGAGATGTTCTAATTGTTCTGATTATAGTCACAAGGCTCATGAATGCCTCTTGAAGCACCTATCTGGACCCACTGAGGTTGTATCCTCTAGTGGTGGCCAGATGTGGTTGCCAAAGAGGAACTAACCCTCGGACCCAAGAATAAGGGGGACCATAAGCATACTGTTTTATTTCAGGAATGCTTTATGGCCTCAACTGGTGCAAGCAAGGATTTGTAGATTCTAGATAGTAGCTGTTCAAGACATATGACAGGATTTGCAGATCTACTTGCCGATATCTCAGAAGCATCAGGTCCCCCAGTGGTTTTCGGTGATAATGCCAAAGGAAACATCATCGGCGTAGGTACCATCAAGAGAGGTGCAGTAACTGTACAGAAGGTCTCTCTAGTGGATGGTCTGAAACAAAACCTTCTATCAATATCACAATTCTGTGATAAAGGAATGCAATGTGTATTTACTACTTCCAGTTGCTATGTGAAAGACATTGCTTCCAGTAAAACTCTTCTCACTGCCAAACGTAAAGGTAACATTTATGCAGTAGACTGAAATGCTATTACTGGTGTTGCTAATGTTAGTTTTGTAGCTAAGAACATCAGTGAGAACTCATGGCTATGGCACAAGAGACTCAGTCACTTGAACTTCAAATATCTATCTAAGCTTGCCGGTTCAAATCTAGTTACCGGTCTGCCTCAAGTGTCTGCTGATCAAGCAAAGAAGTGCAAGGCCTGCCAGCTTGGAAAACAACACAAGTCATCCTTCCGGAGCAAGCCCTGCATGTCAACCTCTAAGTGCCTCCAATTGCTACATATGGATCTATTTGGCCCCACAGCTACAGCAAGTATTAGGGGAAGTAGATACACCTTGGTTGTAGTAGATGATTTCTCTAGATATACTTGGGTGGAAACTTTCAGTCACAAATATGACACATATTCCGTTGCTACCAAGTTATTCAGACTACTACAAACCCAGAAAGAACGCGATATCATCAGTATGAGATCAGACAATGGCACTGAATTCAAGAACAATGGTATTGCTCAGTATTGTGATGATCATGGCATAGACCACAACTTCTCAGCTGCCGGTGCACCACAACAAAATGGTGTCGTTGAGAGAAAGAACAGAACTCTCATTGAAGCTGGTATGACCATGATTGCTGAAGCTAGGCTGCCGAAATACTTTTGGGCTGAAGCCATCAATACCGCCTGCTTCACTCAGAACAGATCTCTAATCAATAAATTCCATAACAAGACTCCTTATGAACTCTAGAGAGGCAGAATTCCCAACATTGGATTCTTCAAAATATTCGGCTGCAAATGTTACGTGCTTTACAACGGTAAGGAGCACAGAGGTAAATTTGATGAGAAAGCTGATGAAGGAATCTTTGTTGGATACGCTAAACATAGTAAGGCCTTTCGAGTTTTTAATAAGAAACTTCTGAAAATTGTTGAATCTGTTCATGTAACCTTTGATGAATTTGATTTGTTAGAGTCTGACAAGACTCCAAATAGTACTAATGCTTCTAGTGCTCATGAGACAGGTGAATCCAGTAATTCTAACCCTGCGGGTCAAGTACCAGCTGCTGATCTAGTCATTTCAGTAGAAGAACCAGCAGATACTCAGTATTTTCCATTATCGGCAGATCATGATCATACTGATAACTTTCATAATCCATTTGCTGATGCAAACTCTGCTGATCATCCTGAAGACGGATCTAGCCCTCAACCAATTTCTGTTATAAGACCTAATCCTCCAAGTTTTCATCCACCTCTCACTCAAAACTCTTCTTCTCCTCCACCATCTGCTGGCCTTGATCCTCCTTTAGAATCTTTACATCAAGAATCAGTAAGACATGATGTGCCGAGAGAAGTTAGAGCAGTTCGTGATCATCCATTAGAAAATGTGATTGGTGATGTCTTTGGTCCCAGATTGACAAGGAACCTTAGCAAATCATTTGATGAAAGTCTCTTCTCATCTGCTATGGTCTCCAACATAGAGCCAAAGAAGACGGAAGAAGCTCTTGCCGATCCTGGTTGGGTTGAAGCCATGCAAGAGGAACTGAATCAGTTTGAAAGATGCAAAGTATGGGAACTTGTGCCAAGACCAACTTCTCAGCAAGTTATTTGTACAAAGTGGGTCTACAGGAACAAGTTGGATGAAGCTGGGATTATCACTAGAAACAAAGCAAGGTTAGTTGCTAAAGGCTACCGTCAAGAAGAAGGTATTGACTACGACGAGACATTTGCTCCGGTTGCAAGATTGGAAGCTATAAGACTTTTCTTATCCTATGCTGCCTTTAAAGAATTCAATCTATATCAAATGGACGTGAAAAGTGCCTTCTTGAATGGAGAACTCCAAGAACTTGTTTATGTTGAACAACCACCTGGTTTTGAGGACTCTGAGAAGCCTAATCATGTCTACCGATTGAAGAAATCTCTCTATGGCTTGAAACAAGATCCAAGGGCATGGTATGAAACCCTTTATAAGTTCTTACTTAGTGATGGCTTAGTTTTCATGCGAGGTAAAATCGATACTAAT
Source organism: Campanula takesimana (assembly GCA_026119855.1). Taxonomy (NCBI): domain Eukaryota; kingdom Viridiplantae; phylum Streptophyta; class Magnoliopsida; order Asterales; family Campanulaceae; genus Campanula; species Campanula takesimana. Next base: position 15,774 of record JAOWBW010001000.1, read on the forward strand.
TTATTTGTTGCCAAGCATAAGGGTCATTCATTGTTTGTTCAAATATATATCGATGATATTATTTTTGGTTCTACAAATGAATCACTTTGCAAGAGATTTGAGAAGCTAATGCAGAGCAAGTTCGAGATGAGCATGATGGGTGAACTAACATATTTCCTTGGACTTCAAGTCAAGCAAACCAATGAGGGAATATTCATCAGTCAAGCTAAGTATGCAAAAGAATTAATCAAGAAGTTTGGCTTCGACAATGCTCATTCTCAAAGCACACCAATGGGCACTAACATTCATTTAGATAAGGATGAGTCTGGTAAGAAGGTAGATATGACTGTCTACCGAGGTATGATTGGCTCACTCCTCTATCTAACTGCCAGTAGGCCAGATATCATGTTTGCTGTTTGTGTATGTGCCAGGTTTTAAGCTGACCCTGGGGAATCCCATCTGCAAGCTGTAAAACGCATTATTAAATACTTATGTGGTTCTGCTAACCTTGAATTATGGTATGCTAGAGATTCATCTTTTAATCTAATAGGTTATTCAGATGCAGACTTTGCAGCTTGTAGGGTAACCAGAAAAAGTACAACTGGAACATGCCAATTTCTTGGTGATCGGTTGGTGTCTTGGTCTTGTAAAAAGCAGGCATCAATTTCCACTTCAACTACTGAAGCTGAGTACATAGCTACCGGCAGTTGCTATTCACAGATCCTTTGGATGAAGCAGCAGCTGGTTGACTATGGAGTTCCATCTCAAGTTTGTCCCATTTACTGTGGCAATCAATCTTCTATCTCAGTATCAAACAATCCGGTCATGCACTCTAAAACTAAACACATAGACATCAAATACCACTTTCTGAAAGAACATGTAGAAAAGGGAAAATGTTGTGCTGCTCTAGGTTCATACCGACTTCCAAAGAGCAGACATACTGACAAAGCCCTTAGATCAGAAAAGATTTGAATTCCTCAGATGTGAACTATGTATGATTGATTTCTATGGTTAAAATTGTGCTAACTTTGTTACCTGTGTTATTCTGCCGATCAAATCAGCAAAGCAACTATGTTTTGCCGACGAACATTATGCCGATAATATCTTGCCGATCAACATCTTGTCAAATTATGTCTTGCCGATCGACCAAAATTCAAAAATTCAAAATTCATCGGTAGATCTCCTCTTAACGGGTAAGGATTCTCTGACACATGACGTAAGCAAAGTCAAATCAAAGGTACAATCGGTCACACCATCTCTCTGACATGTGTGTGCACCGCCTTACCCAAATCGTGTCAAAGATTTATCCCAAATCATTGTGATAAATTAGTAAGGTAACTTTTATGCTTACTATATTATTGTTGCCTTCTTTACCCTTTCTCTCTCCTAAGTTTAACAGTCTATTTTAAAACCGTCCAGTGCGCGCATTAAATTCATTGTGTGCGCACGTACTCCGATATACTCGCTACAGTTAAACTCATCATTAATTCTCTTTCTCCCATGCAAACCCTTCCTATTCTCTCTCTCTCTCTCTCTTCCATAACATATAAAAGCTTCACTTAAAACTCTTATTATTCATTTCGCTTTTCACTCTCCATGTTGTTTGTGTTCACCTTCATCATCTCGTATTTCCTACCAGTTTTCAACTGATCTTACTCTAATCTCTGGTAACTACTTGATGATTTTACACTTGCTTTCCAAACTTATTTTGATTTATCTGATTTTAACTTGTGAGATTTCTTGAGTGTTTTTGCAGAAAATGTCTAGCAACGAGAAGGATATCTATGGAGGCTATGTTGACTCTCTGTTCTTCGACGACTCAACCGATGGGGATTTCTTGAAGAATTTATTGATTGGCTCTCTACTCGATTCCTTCATCTCTCTGACAGGGATTGAATTCATCTTTCTGAATCAAGTACAGGAGTTCTTCTCAAATGCCTCAGTCATCACTGCTCCAAATGACCCTTCTACTTTCGTCTCTATTAACTCCTCCGTCACAGGCGTTCCTATCTCTGTATCTCCATCGTCTATTTCAGAAGTATTTCCTTTACTTGGGAATGAGGGTGTTGACTCCATTACTGATGACAAGACCTTGGACAAGGCATGGACTCTAATGAGAGGAGCCGATCCTAGGTTTAATGGAGATAATCATCTGAAGGCTCATTACAGGAGGAGATTCTATGCACTTGCTGAGATTGTTGATAGATGCTTGGTCTGTAGATCTGGCTCTCACAGCCATGTTACCGATATACAGTTTGAAGCAATGGCAGCCATTGTGTTGCAAGAAGAATTCAACTGGTGTGCCTACCTGTTCAGGGTCATTGGTATTGCTGCTGTTAAATGGAAGGAGGATAGAAGAAAGAACAAGGCTCACCCTGGTAAGGGATGCCATTATATGCTGATTAGCACTATCCTGAGGCGTAACTCAGCGATCGTTAGAGCTTCCCCAGCACCTCCAAGTTTTGACTTTGACAAACTCAAATCTTTCAAGCTTTCCGATTGGAATAGGATCACCAAGAAGGCTTCTACCGGCACAGTAGTTGTTCAAGCTACTGGTTCTCTGAAAAAGAAAAAGGCAAAGAAAGTGGTTAAGGTTGCTACTGTTGCTCCTACCGACGTTTCTACTCCTGCTCCTTCTACCGACAGGATCCTTGCTGACTCAACTCCTGCTGCTCCTAGAAAAAGGAAGTTAGTCAAGGATGCGTATAAAGAGCCATCCAAAAAGTCAAAAATCATATCTGCCGGTGAACCATCTGTCGTTCGAAAGCCAAAGCCTGCTGATCATGTTCAGTCTGTGACAATTCCAGCTTCTGATCCTAGAGCCAAAATGATAAGATTTCTCCATCACTTCTCTTTGGTATTTCACTGACTTCTCCTGTGATTAAAGCTGTCTATGATCCTCTTCATTGCTTGCCTGGGAAGTTAAAGGTTAGAGGCAAAATCCACTTGCCTGGTTCCTCTCTTAAGGAGGTTTGCATCGTCACGAATGGGTGGATGAGAAGATGCTTGATGATCAACGATGAGCTTTATGATATACTTGAATTCAGAGCTACTAATTCTCGTGGTCTACTTTTCTTTGTCAAATCTACCGCTGTTGCACTGACTTTACCGTTGTTTCATCCTCGCCAGCGTGCTGATCACTTGGTCTATACCTCAAGGCTGATGAATGCCAGGTTGATGGCCATGATTCTTAAAGGTCGTGCCTGCTTTAACTTCATTTTCTGGCCTTATTTCTTTCTATGGAAGACGGTGGTGTTTTCCATCCGCCTAGAGTGCGTGAAATAATTGTGCATCCTGCATTCTCTCTGTCGTTCTTCCAAAGCTTTTGTGCTGCCGACCTAATCTCTTCGACATCTGTTCTTACTGACTACTACATGCCTGTCGATGCTGCTGCTCTTCAACAATTTCTGCTCCTTCCTTCTGTTCATGTTCCTTCTTCACCCTCTGAGCTGATCATTCTTTCATCTGATGATGAGATGGTTGCTGATGATGTTCTTGTCGAGGATGTTGATTTGAATAATGAAGACTTTGTCTCTTCTTTGATAGTCCCATCTTCTGTCGGTGTCTTCCAGCCGGCCATTATTAACAGCTTATATGAGTATTTGCGCCTTGGTGATGGAGATTTATCAAATCAGCAAGTGCCTGCCACTCGTGCTGATATTGGTGATATAGGCCTCTCTCTTGCCGACCTGATTAAGGATGTTCACAAGGATATTGTTAAGAGACTACTTAAGTCCAATCAGGAGGAAGAGAATAGGCGAGTAACATACTTGAAGGAGCTTCTTGCTGATAGAGAGGACCGACTGATGACGCTTTCTGAGTCCTTGGGAAACATGCATTCCATTCAGAAGCAACTTGTTGATGACCGCAAACTTCAGATCAGAGACCAGAAGACTATTGAAGACGAGCTAGCTTCTACCAAGACCGCTCTTGCTGATGCTCAACTAAAAATGCTGCTCTTGAAGCCAACAACAAAATGCTGACTGAGAGATTGGAAAGTGCACAGAGAAGACAGAAGAGGAAAGCTGAAAAAGAGGCTGCCAGAGCAAATAAGAAGGCCAAGCGTACTGGATCTACATCAAAGGCTGCTGATCAACCAGAAGACCCTCCCGTGTCTTGAGTCAATATAGCCAATGATATAGATATCCTGAAGATCTTCAAATATATATCCACCAAATTCTTTGCTAACATTTGTTTGTGTGTTTGCTTATATCTTGTTATGTTCTTATAATATATCTGATGTTCTTCATGCTAACTTTGTCTTGCATATTATTACTCATCTGCTGATCATTACTAATCAGCAATCCATCCTTCTTTCCATTTATTTATTTTTTATTTTTTTTTTCTTTACCTTTACTTGACATCTCGTGTGACTTGGCTTAGGGAATGAAAATAAATTGACATTGGTTGCAACCATTCTTTTACTAAGCTAAGATAGATGTTCTAGTATAGGGTGATTGGACTTAAGCAATTAGGAGGAGATTGTTGTTCGAATATATGTCCTAGACCTAGAATTGCTTAATCCCAATCGTAGTTAACACTTAGGATCCCCCAATTTTTGTTAGAACCTTTTTAAGGTATCCTTAGGATTCTTTGTGACCAGCACAGGTGTATTACAACTCTTCAATCAAGGCAAACCAGCCAAAGGAAGCAAATCAGCAGACAAGAATTCAATTTTCCGATCAACTTAGTACTCATGTTGCCGACGACATAAATAATCAGCAAGGACAATCTGAACCTTACTGACAGTCAGGTTTCATCGTTCTATCTCAAAGTCAACTTACTGATTGTCTCTGTCCTTTCTGTACTTTCTTATCAGAAAGTTGTTAATATACTTTGTCATGATCACTGCGCCGTCTGACACTGAGCTACTTTTAGCTCTACTCTGTCTCTACTTACTTTTTGCAGGTAACCGGTTGAGACAAAGGGGTCTTTACCCATCAGACTTTTGCAAGCATGCGTGTACTCCATATCTTCGCCATTAATGCTAAAGATACCGTATTTACTGCTCCTCAACCACCCAGCTGGAAATTCAAATTTGCAAGCCTTCTTCCTCAAGACTAAAGTCATTTACTCCCCCTATAAATAGAGGACTTAGTGCATTGAAGAAGGTTGGTGAAATTAGAGCATTTAAGAGAGTTGAATGTTTTGAGTATTCATTGAAGCTCAAACATTCTGTCCAGATAATCATTAGACATTTATTAGGACATACACTTGTGCACAAACTCATCAACAAATGTCAGTATTCCCGAACTAGATCATTTAAGGAATACGTTGCTTGAGTTACTCAAACACCCACCTGAGTGAGATAAGTTCTCTTGGACTTGCCGCTCAAAAACACTTGGTCAGATTTGTATTATGATCCATTAGAGATCTCTAGAATTTAGTCTTTGTTTCCGGCAAAGCCGTGCTTGTAATAGACTAGAGATATCTAATAGTACTCTTAACCCAAATCCAAGTTCTGACCAAACTTGGTAGAGGACGTAGCAGTATTTACACTGTGAACCTCTCCAAATCATTGTCTGCCCTGTTGCTTACTTTATCCTTGCCGGTTGGAACTCTATCACAGGCAGATCGTATATGGTTCTACTGATTCATTGTAATTTCCATTGACCAATCTCTTGAAACTGCATTGAACTCTTAGAAACTACTTCGTGTTTAAACCAAGCTCTCAAAACCATTTTATACTGATTTTGTGTGAGTTAAACTAAGTCATATCTGCTCCGCTGCGCTTACTGATAATAGTTTGCAAACTGATAAGTGACTTTGTATTTATAAAAGTGTTTCTTTGTAAAAGTTTTTAAAAAGGCTATTCACCTCCCCTCTAGCCTATTTTCCTACCAATTGGGCCTAACAGTTCCATTAAATATGATTTGCTTTATTGTATTGCTAATCATATAAATTGGATTTTATATCCTTATCTTGGAAGAACAAAATAATGAGTATAACATAAATAATGAAAATCTGAATCTAAGGATGTAAGCGTTACATTATTAAAAGCATTGATGTCTAAATCAAATGATAAGAAACACATACCTAAAATTCCATAGGACGGAGTTTTAAATTCACATGATTTCGAATCGTGTGATATATGTGAATTTATAAATTAATGAAGACACCTTTTACTAATGGTAGTGGAACGAAGTACTCTTTTGGACTAATACATATTGATGTATGTAGTTCATTAAAGTAACAATGCTTGGAAAAGGATTTCAAAATCTCATAGGAAAAGTATCATTGTACTCTGATCTGATCAAAGTGAATAATATTTAAGCCTTGAACTTTATGAGAATTCTGCAGAAAGTCTGCAGAATAAGAAAAACAGAATCTGCGAACAACCATCGTACGGCTATAATTTAGGCGGACGCCTAGTATTGAGCCGTACGGCTCCTGTTCACGGAAGTTTACAGATTTTCTGTAAAATGCAGTTTTTCGTCTCATGATAAGTCAAACTGATCTTTAATTAACCCTCTGGATTATGTGTGCGAAACAGCTGCGCTTACACTAAATTGAGTTTCATCTAAGGAGGTTCGACTGACGCCATATGAGATATGGAATGAAAGAAAACTTGGTTTGTCTTTCATAAAGATTTGTGATGTGATGCTTTTGGGAAAAGTATTGTCTGGGACAAAATCACACCTAAATCTTATAAATGTAATTTCATGGGATATCTTAATGATATTGATTTTACACCCTTTAAAGAGTACAAATCGTTTGTTACTCTAAATAGCACTTTCTAGATAAATCGTTTATCTCTAAAAAACTAGTGGAAGTAAAATATATCTCAAAGAGTTCAACACCAAGAAAATGACATAGAACCTAAGATGGAAGTTGAACAAAGTTTCACAAAGAGCTGTGGAAATTCGTTCATGTATACACAAGAAATTTACATAACTGATAGGATACTATCTATAACAAGAAATATTGATTTCTCGTAATAGAAAGTAGTTGGGAAGATATCATTGCGAAATGATTGACCTATTACTTATCAAGATGCAAACTCTGCTCCGGATTTAGATCAATGACTTGGAGTCATAAAGTCTAAAAGTGCAATCCATGTATCATAATCAAGTTTTGAACTTGATTGTTCTACCCTAAGGCTTAAAAACCATAGGATAGAAAATGAGTTCTCTTGGAGAAAATGGACATGGATCGCAAAGGTGCATATTGATAAAGCACGACTAATTGAGTAAAGTTGATTCATAATGTCGATTATGATAAAACTTTATCACCCGTAGTTATGCTTAATATTATTAGAATTATAACTTTCATGACTTCATATTTCGAATATGTAATATGACAGATGGATGTCAAAACTATATTCCTTAACAGGAACTTACATTAGGATGTGTTTGATACAACCTAAAAGTTTTGATTGATCCATAAAATTCTAATAAAATATGCAAGTTGCAGAAATTCATGAGATGGATTGAAGCAAACTACTTGGAGTGAAATTTCATTTTGATGTAGTACTCAAAGAGTTTGTATTCATCAAAGATGAGACTTGTGGTTACAATAAATTTAGTGGGAGCGTGATATTGATCATAGTCATATATATGTGGTTGACATATAATTCATTCTGAAAGAGTTTCTAAATGAAAGACTTGGATAAAGCCACCTATATCATTGGAATTTATATTTATGGAGATAAATCTAAAACATTGTTTGGTTAAAGTCAAAGTACTAGTAAAGAAAAGATAGTGAGAAGTTCACTATGAAAGACTCTTGGAGAGGTTACTTGTGAAAGTCTAATGGCATTAATCTTTGCAAGATTTAGTCTTACTGGAAGACTAATGACCAAGAGTACATGATTAGGATTCCATATGCTTCGGAAATTGGATCTATCATGTAAGCCATGAAAATGTACTAAGACCAGATGTCTTATATACTCGGAGTATGATGAGATAATAGCAATCGGATCCTAGTGAAAGTCACTAGTTAAGAAACACTCTTATGTTCTCTAAAAGGAACTAAAGTATGCGTTCTTGATCTTTGATGGAATGAAAGATGATCTTGTGATAGTTACATAGATGCATTCTTACAAACCAAAAAAGATAAATGTTGCAGTATAAATACATATTTACGTCTAATAATGGTGTTAGAAGAGTTCTAAATAGACCATTACTATTCTACAAAAGGGTTGAGTGTCTAGTGGCATGAGATGTAACTAGAAAATGTTAAGATTAAGATTCTAATTAGTAAACTAGAAATCGTTTCTAGTGTCACTAATTTAATGTACCTCCATTGTGTCAATAATCGTTATTACACAAGTCAGGGGACTAGTATCTTATTTAAACATATACTCAGACGTTTCTGTCTTACTCGAGAAATCGTCAAAGATGGGAGATGCCAAAATATGCAAAATACCTTATGATAATAACAAGGATAATTATCCTACATAAGCTCGGTTGCAATTATGATGGAGATCATAACTAAGCTCAATGGGTATTGGATACACTTTGATTGGTCCTAGTGCAAGTGGGAGATTATTGGATATTATGCCCTAGGCCCTTGAGAAAGGCCTATGCGTTATATCATAGCTTCATTGTTATAGAGATAACAAACCCGATTATTATATCTTTTGCATGTTTATTATAATGATCATTGTCCCTAGCACTTATGAAGGGCTAGCATGAGTTTAATGGATAATCATATGATGATTATAGCGCATAGGATGCGGATTAAACTTGTGGGTACGTGTTGGAGAACAAGTACTGGATAGACCCGTTATGAGATTTATGTCATGGTCAAATGTCATAATTAAATCTCATAATAGTTATATCATTTATCCTTAAACCTGAGATTATCATAGTCTTCCACATGATGAACATTATATTTGACGTACTCAAACGCTACCCCTAACCGGGTGGTTATAAAGGCTACGATTGGCATAATCGTATTCTTGTAGGGAAGAATGATAAGTCAAGATGGGATTTGTCCCTCTCTCAAGAGAGATATCTGCTTGGCCACTCGATGAGTGAGATTGATAATAGTGTACGGCCGTACCCAAATGAATTGAAGCGTTCAATGTTATTTGCTTATATCAATCTACTCAAGATCGAGAAAGCATTGGACAACATAAGTTGACGTGGACCATGACTTATGACTAATATGATATCGCGTGACAAAAGGATTGTGATATGTTCTATAAGGTTACTTTGGGCTTTCTAAGTTATACTAATTGGGTAGTCATAATGGCTTGCTAGAGTCCGCTTATGACTTACGGGTTCTGACTGGTTCGGACTCGTTGCCAACATAGTATAATCCTATTGGGTCACACACAAATAGAGCGGATGGAAAAAGGCGAAAAAATCTGGGAAAAACACTAGGCCACCGTACGGCACAAGGATAGGCGTACGGCTTGTATAGAGCCATACGGCTTGGGTCCCGGCACTGGTCAGTTTATTCAGTTTTCGTTTTAGAAAAGGAATCCCGATCCCAAACGGAATTAGGTCAAACCCTTATATAAGATATACAGCCGGGTTTGACAGCCTCTAACGGTGATTTTGGAAATCACAAACCATTGTTTTAGAAAAAATAAATTATAGAGAATTAGGATTATTTATTTGATGATTCATGATCATCAATATACAATAATCAAAGAGCAAAATAATTCCAACGAAGAAATCGTTTTTTCATCAAGTCTTGGGTCTAGCAATCCAGATCAAGAAGGTGTTCTTGATATCCGTTCGACGTGTGGATACCGATTGAGGGTGTTTCCTTTAGCACCTTAAAGTTCGTGTTCATGGATGGGATCTTCAAGGGTTAGTTTCTTTCATCTTGTATTTAATTTAATCAACATGCACTGATCCAGGCTCTTGGGTGTTTGATTTATATGTTTAATTCCGCTGCGCATGATGCATCAAAACCCAACAGTACCATTAGTGGACGTGACTATATGAATAACTGCTGAGAAGAATGGGTTGATTAATGATGAAGTGAAGATTGAGTTGTTATATTCGTGGCAGCTGGAGAACTTCTTGGACCTGGTTACTCGCGTGGGTAGTATTTATCTATCAGAGGAGTGTTGGATATTATGCCCTAGGCCCTTGAGAAAGGCCTATGCGTTATATCATAGCTTCATTGTTATAGAGATAACAAACCCGATTATTATATCTTTGGCATGTTTATTATAATAATCATTGTCCCTAACGCTTATGAAGGGCTAACATGAGTTTAATGGATAATCATATGATGATTATGGTGCATAGGATGCGGATTAAACTTGTGGGTAGTTGTTGGAGAACAATGTACTGGATAGACCCGTTATGAGATTTATGTCATGATCAAATGTCATAATTAAATCTCATAATAGTTATATCATTTGATATCCTTAGACCTGAGATTATCATGGTCTTCCACATGATGAACATTATGTTTGACATACTCAAACGCTACCCTTAACCTGGTGGTTATAAAGGCTACGATTGACATAATCAAATTCTTGTAGGAAGAATGATAAGTCAAGATGAGATTTTTCCCTCTCTCAAGAGAGATATCTGCTTGGCCACTCGATGAGTGAGATTGATGATAGTGCATGGCCATGCCCAAATGAATTGAAGTGTTCAATATCATTTGCTCATATCAATCTACTCGGGATCGAGAAAGCATTGGATAACATAAGTTGACATGGACCGTGACTTATGTACAATATGATATCGCGTGACAAAGGGATTGTAATATGTTCTATAAGGTAACTTTGGACTTTCAAAGTTATTCTAATTGGGAAGTCATAATGGCTTGCTATAGTCCGCTTATGACTTACGGGTTCTAAATGGTTCGGACTCGTTGCCAACTTAGTATAATCCTATTGGGTCACACACAATAGAACGGATTGAAAAGGCTAAAAACTGGGAATTGGAAAACAGGCGACCGTACGGACATGAGATTGGCGTACGGCTCCATAGGAGCCGTACGACCACTCCCTCATACCAGTCCAGTTTGTTCAGTTTTCTTGACCGAAAAGGAATCCCGATCCCAAACGGAATTAGGTCAGAGCCTCATATAAGATATGCAGCCGGGTTTGACAGCCTCTAATGTTGATTTTGGAAATCAATACACATTGTTTTAGAAAAAATAAAATATAGAGAAGTATGATTATTTATTTGAGATTGAGAATCATCAAATACAATAATCAATAGAGCAAAATAATTCCTACGAATAAATCGTTTCTTCATCAAGCCTTAGGTCTAGCAATCCAGATCAAGAAGGTGTTCTTGATATCCGTTCGACGTGTGGATACCGATAGAGGGTGTTTTCTTTAGCACCTCAAAGTCCGTGTTCATGGATTCGATCCTCAAGGGTATGTTTCTTTCATCTTGTATTTAATTTAATCAACATGCACGGATCCGGGCTCATGGGTGCTTGATCTTATGTTTCTTCTGCTGCGCATGATGCATCAAAACCCAACAGTGGTATCAGAGTCACGTTCATCGTTGATTATTTTAACACATCATGTTTAAATTATTTAATTCGATTATATGATTTTGCATGATGATAAAGATGAATATGTGATTTGAGTTTTATATATAAGATATAAAATTTATGAGCATGATTAGATGGGGATGATGTAATTATTATATTGATGTGATCTATATGAAAAATTGCATGTTGGGATTATCAATGAATAATTAGATTATGTGTATTGATAATTTGGATCTAATTTGTGTATGTAATAAATTGTTTATTCATGATATTGATTGGATCTAATTAAATTCGTAATCTGTAAATTCGTGTTGGTTTAATCTGATTAATGCATAAACACGATATTGGGATTGATCGAATTTTAAAATTCTGGAAAATCTGGGAATCTGGAAATCACCACCGTACGGTTGTGTGGCTGGCGTACGCCTCCATAGAAGCCGTACGGCTGCTTTGGATTTTCTGGACAGATTGTTTTGTTTTTCTGGTTTTCTGATTGTTCTGTAAATCGTTTACAGAATTCGAATCAGAAATCGAATCTGGTTTCAGATGGCTGGTTTTCGAAACCGTGTTTCCTGAAATATGATTCAATCCAGAAAGTTGCAGAAATCAGAGTTCTGAAGAGTTCAGAATTGATGTAGTCTTTGAAATTGTTGAGACAATGAATGATCTTGAAATAAGTGACCAATCTATACGGGAATGTGGATGCCTTTTGGCTTAGTTTCGACCGTATAGAGAAGTTACTTGGTTTCTTGATCTTAGTACGAGATTGTGGATGCATTTTGGCTTAGTTTCGACCGTACGTTTTGTGCTCTTAATTTATAGATGTTCTGCGGAAACAAAAGATTCATAATCTATCCCTATGAACAAAGTGCAAATTGTTTGCAAGAGAAGGAAACTAAATTTGGATTAATTCATTGCATGGACCAATGGCAGGCTTACGCCTTGTTTCTGGGAATGCGGATGAAATATCCAATATGTAAATTATTTACATATGATTTAGATTCCGTCCCCATAACGTTGCTTCATAATTAAATCACAAGATTTTGCTTCTGTTAATTAATTTGATTAGTTAACATTCATTATACAAAGACTATATTATATTATGTTTGACATAATTAAATATATGATGCATGTCTCTGTGTAAATGAACCTTCATCAAAATTTTAAGTTTTATGACATCCACTGTTTAAACACTTGTGAAGTACCTTGATCGTTTCGGTATGGTTTATCTGTCAAAGCATGGCACATCATTCTATCATTGAGAAGCAAGATGAGGCAAATGTTGTCTATACGTTTAAAGTGGTCAAACTTAATTAGGCTATCATAACGGTTATGGGCCTAAGGCATAACATGGGATTAAAACATTTAAGACATAAGATGTCACAAATCCCATAAAGGATCTAAGAGTCACATGTGATGTGATTGATAAGGAGTTATCTACCTAAATGATAATGGTATGAAATATAAGTGTATATTTATTTGCATATTTGTGTAGAATGTCTTAAACTATAATCATGTATGATTAGTACTGCGATTAACCCCACTTAAAAGAATGAGATTAACTTCCTTGACCTAGTCATGAGCTTAAGAATTGTTCTAAAGCACGAACAAAAGTTATGAATTCTTAATAAATCATATTCCTAAGAAACATAATGCCTTAAGATCAGACATGGACATTGATTAGAATCATGTGGATGAATCTATGGAAGTCAATTTTTCTACGACTTGCTACCAAATGTTTGGAACTTTAGAAGTATCTAAAACACATGGATGCTTATGTGATAAGCAATTACGTAGGAAGCATTCCTACAAGCAAGAAAGGAAAGAAAAGTTTGAGATTGATTGGAGCCTAACATTCATGTGATGAATGAAAGGTATGTTAATAAGTTCTCATGTTTTGAACATGGAGATACATATTAATTACCTTAGTTGGCTTGGTTATCAAGTTAGTTTGGAACTAACAAACGGATTTGATATTAATTCTTAAGCGAAATTTGATGTTTAAAATGCTAAGACTTAATATTAAATAGAAACCTTGTCAAACTCTAAAGGTTAATAAGGACAAGGATTTAAGATAAAGGCAAGACAAGAGTTGTCAAGCCTAAAGGAAATATTTGTGGCTAAACCTAAAATCCTGAGGTTGTAATTCTCACCATGGCAATGTGATTGACCATAGGAGAAGTTACAATTTTAATTAAAAGATCAAAATGAAGGGTAGTAGGACTACCACTTCAAGCATTTATGTTAAAATTCTACTTCTAAGTTCTTGGGTATTGGATACCAGATATGGATCCCACATTTATCTAAATGTGTAAGACTTTAGAAATAGAAAGACTACTTAAGGAAGGTAAAGATTAACCTATGTGGTAATAATGATGCAAAGGTTGCAACATTAATCATAGGAACTTGCGAAGTGTCTTTACCTAGTGGGTTCATATTTGTTTTTGAACAAATGTTGTGATGTTCCGACTTTAAGTAGAAATATTATTTTAGTTTCTTCATTAGAAGACTATGGATATTTCTTATTTTGAATAAGAAGGTGCACCATTAAATATGATTTACTTTATTGTATTGTTAATCATATAATGGGACCTTATATCATTATCTTGGAAGAACAAAATAATAAGTATAACATAAATAATGTAAATCTGAATCTAATGATGTAAGCGTTACATTCTTAAAGCATTGATGACTATATCAAATGATAAGAAACACATATCTAAATTTCCATGGGACGGACTTTAAATTCGCATGATTTTGAATCATGTGATATATGTGAATCTTGTAAATTGATTAAGACACCTCTTACTAAATAGTAGTAAAAGGAAACAACTCTTTTGGATTAATACATATTGATGTATGTAGTTCATTAAAGTAATGATGCTAAAAAGGATTTCAGTGTCACATGGCGAAAGTATTGATGTACTCTGATCTGATCAAGGTAATAAATATTTGAACCATGGACTTGATGAGAATTCTGCAGAAAGTCCGCAGAATAAGAAAAACAGAATCTGAAAACAACAACCGTACAGCTGCAATTTAGGCGTACGCCTAGTAATGAGCCGTACGGCCCCTGTTAACAGAAATCTGCAGATTGTCTGCAAACTGCTGTTTTTGGCCTCATAATAAGTCAAACTGGTCTTTAATTAACCTTCTGGATTATATGCTGGAAACAGCTGCGCTTACACTAAAATGAGTTTCATCTAAGGAGGTTCGACTATACCATATTAGATATGGAATGAAAGAAAACTTGGTTCGTCTTTCATAAAGATTTGTGACGTGATGCTTTTGTGAAAAGTGTTGTCTTGGATAAAATCACACCCAAATCTAATTAATGTATTTTCATGGGATATATTAATGATATTTATTTTACACCCTTTAAAGAGTACAAATCGTTTGTTTCTCTAAATAGCACTTTCAAGATAAATCGTTTATCTCTAAAGAACTGGTGGGAGTAAAATATATCTCGAAGAGTTCGAGACCCAGAAAAATGACATAGAACCTAAAATAGAAGTTGAACAAAGTTTCACAAGGAGTTGTGGAAATTCGTTCAAGTATACACAAGATATTTGCATAACTGATAGGATACTATCTATAACAAGAAATATTGATTTCTCGTAATAGAAAGTAATTAGGAAGATATCATTGCGAATGATTGACCTATTACCTATCAAGATACAAAGTTCGCTCCGGATTTAGATCAATGACTTGGAGTCATAAAATCTAAAAGTGCAATACATGTATCATAATCAAGTTTCAAACTTGATTGTTCTACCCTAAGGCTTAAAAACCAAATGATAGAAAATGAGTTTTCTTGGAGAAAACGGATATGGATCGCAAGGTGCATATTGATAATGTACGACTAATTGAGTAAAGTTAATTCATAATGTCGATTATGATGAAACTTTATCACCCGTAGTCATGCTTAATGTTATTAGAATTCTTATTGTCATGACCTCATATTTTGAATATGAAATATGACAGATGGATGTCAAAACGGCATTCCTTAATAGGAACATTCTTTAGGATGTGTTTGATACAACCTAAAAGTTTTGATCCATAAAATTCTAATAAGATATGCAAGTTACAGAAATCCATGAGATGGATTGAAGCAAACTACTTGAAGTGAAATTTCATTTTGATATAGTATTCAAAGAGTTTGAATTCATCAAAGATGAGACTTGTGATTACAATAAATTTAGTGGAAGCATAACATCATTCCTAGTCAAATATATATGGTTGACATATAATTCATTTTGGAAGAGATTCATAATGAAAGTATTGGTTAAAGCCGCTTATATCCTTGGAATTTAGACTTATGGAGATAAATCTAAAAGGTTGATTGGTGAAAGTCAAAGTACTAACATAGACAAGATTGTGAAAAGTTCAGTATGCAAGACTCTTGGAGAGGCTACTTGCAAAAGTCTAATGGCATTACTCTAGACAAGATTTAGTCTTATTAGAAGACTAATGAGTAAGAGCACATGATTAGGATTCCATATGTTTCGGCAATTGGATCTATCATATAAGTCATATTGATGTACTAAGACCGGCTGTCTCATATGCTTGGAGTATGATGAGATAATGTCAATCGGATCCTAGTGACAGTCACTAGTTAAGAAACATCCTTATGTACTTGAAAAGGAACTAAAGGATGCATTCTTGATCTTTGATGGAATGAAAGATAATCTTGTAATAAGATGCATTCTTACAAACCAACAAAGATAAATATTGCAGTATAAATACGTATTTATGTTTAATAATGGTGTTAGAAGAGTTCTCAATGTACCATTACTATTCTACAAAAGGTTGACTATCTGGTAGCATTAGATGCAACTAGAAAGTTGTTTGGATTAAAAGACTAATTAGTAAACTAGAAATCGTTTCTAGTGTCACTAATTTAATGGACCTTAATTGTGCCAATAATTGTTATTACACAATACAAGGGGCTAATGTCTTATCTAAACACATACTCAGACGTTTCTATCTTATTCGAGAAATCGTCATTGATGGGAGATGTCTAAATATGCAAAATACCTTATGATGATAACAAGGATAATCATCTTACAAAGCTCGCTTGCTATAATGATGGAGATCATAACTAAGCTCAATGGGTATTGGATACACGTTGATTGGGCCTAGTGCAAGTGGGATACTGTTGGATATTATGCCCTAGGCCCTTGGAAAGACCTGTGCGTTATATCATAGCTTCATTGTTATAGAGATAACAAACCCGATTATTATATCTTTTGCATGTTTATTATAATAATCATTGTCCCTAGCACTTATGAAGGGATAGCACGAGTTTAATGGATAATCATATAATGATTATGGTGCATAGGATGCGGATTAAACTTGTGGGTACTTGTTGGAGAACAATGTACTGGATAGACCCGTTATGAGATTTATGTCATGATTAAATGTCATAATTAAATCTCATAATAGTTATATCATTGGATATCCTTAGACCTGAGATTATCATGGTCTTTCACATGATGAACATTATGTTTGACGTACTCAAACGCTACCCTTAACCGGGTGGTTATAAAGGCTACAATTGGCATAATCAGATTCTTGTAGGAAGAATGATAAGTCAAGATGGGATTTGTCCCTCTCTCAAGAGGGATATCTGATTGGCCACTCGATGAGTGAGATTGATAATAGTGCATGCCCATACCCAAATGAATTGAAGTGTTCAATATCATTTGCTCATATCAATCTACTCGGGATCAAGAAAGCATTAGATAACATAAGTTGACATGGACCGTGACTTATGTCCAATATGTTATTGCGTGACAAACAGATTGTGATATGTTCTATAAGGTAACTTTGGACTTTCAAAGTTATACTAATTGGGTAGTCATAATGGCTTGCTAGAGTCCGCTTATGACTTACGGGTTCTGAATGGTTCGGACTCGTTGCCAACTTAGTATAATCTTATTGGGTCACACACAATAGAACGGATTGAAAAGGCTAAAAACTGGGAATTGGAAAACAGGTGACCATACGGCCATGAGATTGGCGTACGGCTCCATAGGAGCCGTACGGCCACTCCCCCACACCAGTCCAGTTTGTTCAGTGTTCTTGACCGAAAAGGAATCCCGATCCCAAACGGAATTAGGTCAGGCCCTTATATAAGATATGCAGCCGGGTTTGACAGCCTTTAATGTTGATTTTGGAAATCAATACACAATTATTTTAGAAACAATAAAATATAGAGAGGTAT
This sequence comes from Campanula takesimana, assembly GCA_026119855.1. Classification (NCBI taxonomy): domain Eukaryota; kingdom Viridiplantae; phylum Streptophyta; class Magnoliopsida; order Asterales; family Campanulaceae; genus Campanula; species Campanula takesimana. Next base: position 33,403 of record JAOWBW010001000.1, read on the forward strand.
GATTATTTATTTGAGATTGAGAATCATCAAATACAATAATCAATGGAGCAAAATAATTCCTACGAATAAATCATTTCTTCATCAAGCCTTGGGTCTAGCAATCCAGATCAAGAAGGTGTTCTTGATATCCGTTCGACGTGTGGATACCGATAGATGGTGTTTTCTTTAGCACCTCAAAGTCCGTGTTCATGGATTCGATTTTCAAGGGTATGTTTATTTCATCTTGTATTTAATTTAATCAACATGCACAGATCCGGGCTTATGGGTGTTTGATCTTATGTTTCTTCCGCTGCACATGTTGCATCAAAACCCAACAAGGAGTACCTTCTGTGGTATAAAAGGAGACTTTATGGTATAAGGGGTAGATTGCTGATGATTAGGCATATATATTGGGTGGTATGAACATACCTAGTCTAAGTTTGAGACTTGCAGAGGCGAGCGCAGATCCTGAGAACATTACAGGCGATGTGGTTCGGGATCTGGAGCTATTTTAAGAGCGAAGGCAGATAGCTATCAAGTCTCTGAAGGCGAGGGGCGTTAATTTTCAAGGAAGCCTAAGGTTGTGGATGAGCATTTGAAGACTGTTGGTCTCTACAAGTGAGCTGAGAGTTCTGAGGTGTCGACTGTGAGGAGTCGGAGGAGGCCGAAGAGGCGCATGACAGAGATTCAGAGCAGGAGCGGCTAGTAGCCATTTTGTTGCCATTTGTTTGCAGACCCTTTTGTTATAGTTTTAGTATTTTAGTATTTTCATTTCAGAACAGGTTAGTAGCTTTAGGAATATTTGTTTCCTTTTTTAGCATATTTGCAGAATAAAATTTGTCAAGCAATAAACTTGGAATAAGAATTTAGAGCTTTTATTTCCTAAAGTGTATGACTTTTAATTATTAAATAGATCGGACCAATGATGGTTACGTTACCATTTTACAAGTCAAATAAGGGCTCAGGTCTTCGTAGTTTAGGTTCGACCAAACCCTTTGATAATGATGATTTATTTTATGGCACACCCTATTTTTTTGCTTAGGCCACCTTTTCCGGTTTTCAACCTAGCCGGCTACTCTTTTGTGCCTCTTTTTTTTAGGGCATACCCTATTTTTTTCCTAGGTCGCGCTTTCGAATTTTCAACCTAGTGGGATACTCTTTTGTGCCTTTCTTTTTTGTGTTTTAAGGTTGAGGGGGCAGTGCGCTTTAAGCATAATAACGATGAAGCTTGTCGAGGTTGACTGGTTGGAAGAACTGATTTACATCCAAATTTGTTAATCTGACTGCACCTTCTGACTATATATATTTCACCACATATGGACCGATCCAGTTAACTTCCCACTTTTTAAAGGAGTTATCAAAATTAGGGGCATGGATTTTCAGGACCGAATCTCCGACTTCGATGTCTCTTGCTTTAACATTCTTGTTGAATGCTCAGGTCATTCTACATTGGTAGGCTCGAGTAGTGTGTTCCATGGTCTTGAGTCTGCGCTCGTCAAGTAGAGTTAACTCATCATATCGGCTGCGGAGCCAGTCTACTTCTCCTACCATGTAATATCAATTGAATTCTCGAAACTTATAGTTGTCGTTAAAATTCTCTAACTTGTAATTGTAATCAGAAGTCACAGATTTTTGTAAATGTAATCTGAAGTCACAAATTTTGTTGATGTCATCTGAAGTTACGGATAACTATCATTCGAATTCTCAAACTTTGTAGGGGATCCGTCTGAATTTACACACATAAATACAAATATACATTTACATAAAAAGAAACCTACCCTTTAACATCCCCCCATGAAAGACAAGATAAGAGGATTGAGACCGGATGTGAAGAAAGTAAAGGGGTGAAACGATTTTAGTATTTATATATTGTCATTTTCTTGAAAAGGATGAAACGGGTAAATAAGACTAACGGGCCAAACACGCCCAAATGTGGGCTTACGGAATCATACCACATGGGCCGTGGACAGATACCAACTGTTGATCAAAATGAACTTGAACCTTTTCTGATCAATCATCATACCCAACCATAAGACTGAACCACTGATATTTCTCATCCCACATTGGAAAAATGTGGGTCTTGATCGTGATATAAAAGCTTCCATTCATTACCTACTAGTAGAGCTGTAAACGAGTCGAGTTCGAGTCGAGTATAGCCAAATTCGAGCCGAGCTGCAATTTAAACTAAACGAGTCGGGTAACACACGAGTCGAGTCGGCCGCTAAATAGTCACGCCTAACTCGGCTCGCAGGTACTCGTCGGGTCACGGCATTAACTCGAAAGCTTGAAACTTAAAGACCTTGGCATGAGACGTGTGACCAATAAAATGAGCCATATGCTGTACTCATAATCATCAACTATCTTGTACTATGAATATTATTAAAATGATAGTGCTATGGAATAGGCCTGGCAATTGTGCGGGTTGAGTTGGGTTGGGTCGGGTTGTGGCGAGTAAACGGGTCGACCCGCTACAACCCGTTTAAGTTGTCGGGTCAAATGGGTTGGGTTGAAACGGGTTGGGTTGGCGGGTCAAAACGGGTCGACCGTTTATTTTTTTTGGCCGGGGTGCCTTAAATTTATTAATTCTACCTATTTATGTTTACGGGTTAAAGCGGGTTTTAACGGGTTGGGTCGGGTTGACCCGTTAAGCTTAACGGGTTGAGACATGTAACCCGTTTCAACCCGCTAACTTAAATGGGTTGGGTTGGGTTGAGCGGGTTAGTGGGTAACGGGTCAAAATTGCTAGGCCAACTATGGATAAAAACAATATTATAATACTGCTATCATTACTAATGAAAGGTCAACAGTATTGTTTAATGGGAAAGCTTTTCAAGCTTCAAACCAGTTAAGATTCCCCTCTTTGGATAGCTTCCTTTAATGGCGTAGAGAAACGGGAATGAAGACTGAAATCAAATCAGGGTCAGATTAAACTTCGACGACTTTCGGAGACGCAGATCACCAGGTAAATAAGAAACGATATGAATATTGTGCTTGGGAACTAGTTTGGAGCGCCTCTTTCTCTGTTGCGAGCAAATCCAGTTGGGAAACTTACATTGTAAAACTGCTGGAGCTTTCATCTTGAGGGGATTTAGAGTTTCGTTTAATGAAAGGGGAATGGCACTGTAATAACCGGAATTTTTTTTTTTATTTAATTATGTAATTTTCGGTTTTTACTAATTTAATTAAACAATAATGAGAGTTATAAAGTAATTTAAAGAAGTGGGCCCAAGGAAATTGGATTGGCCCGAAAATAGTATTAGTAAACCCAACCCAATAAATTTTACCCAAGAGTATAAATACAATGGTTAGTGAAAAATTTAGGTTACTTCTTAATTAACAAAAACAACAAAACACAAAACCCTAGTTCTACCCCATAGCAGCCGCACCAAGGAAGGAGGGAGGAGAAAATTTCAGCCATTGTTTTGGAAGAAGTAATCCGATCATTCTCAAGGTAACGCTAAATCCTACTCTCCAAAATTTGTTTCGTTGAATTTGGATTAGTAAATCATAAGTTATGCATGAATTAAGAATATAAATATTTGGGTTTTGCATGCTAGTGATTAATGATAAATTTTAAAAGATTAATGAAGTTGATCTAAATACTATGAAAAAAAAAATATAGTAATCTTGATACTAGTTTATTTTTAAGATTGATTTTATAATCTTGAATTGAATTGATTTATATTATGCAATGCTTGGGAATTGAACATATAAATCATTGAGGTTGAATTGGGTTTATCAAAAGAAGAAAAAATAGGGATTTCCCCCTTGAACATGTTCGGCCGAATGGCCCTAAGCCATGGAAAATTGATTTTGTTGATTTAAATAATCCTCGTTAAGTGTATTGTAAATAATATTGATGTTTGGGAATTTAGAAAAATTTAAAGAATTAGAAAATTGATCAAATCAATGGATTTTGGATCATACAAGTTTCGGCCATGATGAGGAATTATGGGTGTTGATTCTTGATTGAAGATGTTAAGAATTGGGACGGAAAGTTAGTGTTTTCGTTAAGTTTCTAATGGAAAGAAAACAAAATCGTTAAAAGGATTGTTAACAAGTTAGAAAAGTAACTTGAGGAAATAGAATAAACACTTGGAAGACCTTGAAGGTTAAAAAGATAACGAGGAAGGAAAAGATTAGAAGTTTCAGTTAGTTTCCTAACGGAAAAGGACTAAACTGAAAAGAATTAAAGTTAAAAGAAATAAAAAAAGGAAACCTTGAAGATAGAGGGGCCTAAGTGATTAAAAAGAGAAACTTAGGGGACCTTGTGAACAGAACCAAAGTCCAAGGACCTTTCTGTAATTAAAGGAAAGTTGAAGGACTAATCTGCAATTAATCCAAAGTGGAAGGACTAAATTGCAATTGAATTAAAGTTGAAGGACTAATCTGCAATTAATCCAAAGTTGAAGGACTAAATTGTAATTGAACTAAAATTGAAGGACTAAATTGCAATTAATCCAAAGTTGAAGGACCAATTTGCAATTAACCCAAAGTGGAGGGACCAAATTGTAATTAACCCAAAGTTAGAGGACTTAATTGCAATTATACCAAGTTAAAGGACTGACTAGTAAGTCAAAGTCAGAAACTTAAACGTAAAGAAAGAAGTAACGAAGTAAAGTAGTTAAAACGCATCTCTCAGTTAACTAAGTAGAAATAGTTAACAATGTAGAGAGTACTAAAGTAAATTACTCCGTGCCTTGTAGATTCGCACAAAGAGGAGATTGCGAGGAAAAGCAATTCAGGTAAGGGATTACGTTCCTTACAGTATTTGAACTCCTGTTTATTGGAATTCTGTATCTTTCTAAAGTTAGCTATCAGTATGGCATGATAGTATTTGAATGAACTCTGCGTTATTGAACGTTCCTTGAAAGAATCTATACTTAGTGATGTCCCCATCGATCTACTAAGTATCGAAGTTTGAAACTTGTATCACATACTTGTACCATGGTATGTTCTCAATTTTAACTTGTGAGTTAACCACTTACTCGTTAAGGCATCCAATGTCCAGTTAGAAAAGACATTGACGGACAGTCCAGTTAGAAAAGACTCGTCCTTAAACTAGGGATTGCATGAGTGATCACATGCCTTCTCTCAGGAATTGTCTGATTACAAGGATGATTCTAGACCCCGAGCATATGTGTGTGGATACCATATATGTTACGACCCACACTATTGGCTGAAGAAGCTAGGTGTACAAATTGTACCTTTGGCATTGAGGTTATAATGTACGTTACCAAGAAATTGACGGAAACTTGAATGAATCCCATTGGATTGTAGTGCCATAATCCTTTGAAAGTAAAAATCTTAAAAGTAACACGACTGTATTGTTCTGCAGTCCTGAATCCAAAAGTAACTGAACCTATCTTTGTAAAAGTTATTCAAAGTATTCGTTCTGGTCGTCTCTCCTTAGTAACCGGAGAGGCCACGTATGAACTTACTGAGCATTCGTTCGCTCATCCCTTCTCTATAAACTTTGTTTTCAGGATATAAGTAGAAGGACAAGACAAGGAAAGCAGCCGTAGGAAGACGGTGGATTGAAGACTCTTAATTTAGTAGTTTTAAGTACGTTTATTTATTGATGTAAGTTGAAGTACATTGATGGTTAGGGTTGTTACCTACCAAGACATGTTTAAGTTACGCTTCCGCTATTGTTTTGAATTTATGGTTAAATAAGGGGCCGTTGTGAACCCTAAATTGAAGTATTTATTATTGTTATTTATTGATATTTAATGCCATTAAATGCTCAGATATTATAAGAAAATTCGGGGTGTTACAGTTGGTATCAGAGCAATGGCTTTAGGACTAATGGGAGAACTTAGTACTTGACTTAAATAAGATCTTACTTGAGGAAGTTCAAGTGATAAAGTCTAACTCTAGGAATGATACTAAGAGTGTACATAAAGTATGAATATACTTGGGGAAATAGGAATCTCTTCATTGTATGTCTATTTACATTCTATTAATATGTTATAATGGAATCTTGGGGTTATGTACTGATTAAGTTTACTATTGGTGTGTGTAGGATCATGCCGAGGAGACCCATGAAGTCGGTAAGGTACAGTGCTACTCTAAGGGAAGAAATAGAAGCTAAAGAGGAGATTATTAAGCAGCTAACTAAGGAACTTCGCTCAGCTAAAAGAGAGCTTAGGAAGGAGACTCGAGGAGTCGGCAGTCTACAGAATGTCATCAGAGAACGCGATGAGGACATAATGTATGTGGAAGGAAAGTTAGCAGTACAGCTGAAGAAGGTCAACAGAGAAAGCCATGTGGTTAGAGCTAACCGCGAATGGAATCGAATCAGTGTACAACTGGTGGATGAGATAGAACAAAATAATGAACTGAAAAAGAAAATAGATGAGCAAGCAGCTTATGAGGAAGAGCTTAGGACTTCAGGCTATCAGATTTGGGCTGAGAAGTTAGAATTGCAAGAGAAATATGACCAACTTGCAGCAGAACACGCACAATGTGGGAAGTGAGGCAATTAATGACAGATAGTTATAAGAATAGATTCTTTTACTTTATTATTAGTGGAGTAATACAGTTAGAATTTTTCTTATGTTAAAGTTGAATTTTGGGTGTATTTGAGATGTTTAAATCTCACACCTTAGTTGAATAAAGTTCATTATTTAATTTAAATACCCAAAATTTTGAATTTACTATTGTCATGTAGACAAAAGTTAACTTGTCAAGAAAAGACAAGGGAAAGCGTCGGAGTGATTTGAAATAATCTCCGTGACCATGGTACGAAGTAAGACGACCATTGGAATAAGTTAAAGCTAGTTAAGTAATAAAAACTAGTGAAATAAAGAAATAATAAGCAACCAAGTAAAACGGTTGTAAATTATGAAGTATGAAAACTCCTGAACCGGAGAAGAAAGGTTAAAGTAAACTAACCAAATCTGAATAACGGTCTAGTACAAAAGACCTACGAACATGATTCAAACTAACAAGGAACCGTTAGTAAAAGAATAAGTTAAGTATACCATGAATACTGTACGTATTGTATCGTGATGAATGTTGCTAGAACACGAATTTGTTCTAAAGTGAAAGTAAAATTGCAGATGAATACCAGAAGAGGAAATAACAGGAACGGTGAGGGAAATGACAACACCGGTAATGCAGGCGGACAGTTAGATCCGGCCCTGGTAAACCTGTTACAGACACTATCGCAGACAGTAGCTGGGATAGGTCAAACTGTTGCTGGAATTGCTCAACCACCACCACAAGCTCCATTACGTGATCCGCTGGAGCTATTTCAAAGGAGGAATCCAGACTCATTCTCGGACACTGTCAAGGAGAAACCCGAGGACTGGATTAAGAGCACCGAAAGAATATTCGAGACTCTGAACTGTACCGAGGAGCAGAAGGTAGTATTTGCGACCTTTATGTTGAAAGGGAAGGCCCAGACATGGTGGGAAGCGGAAAAGCGAGCTGCTGTGGCTCGTGGTGATGCAGCCTTTACTTGGACCAGATTTAAGGCTATTTTCAACGAAAAGTATTATCCTGCAAGCACGAGGAATGCTAAGATAACGGAATTCCTGACTTTGGTACAAGGGAGTATGACTGTAGCGGAGTATGGTGAGAAGTTCACTGACTTACTAGAATTTGCGCCAAGATTCTTCGATACTGAAGAACAGAAGGCAAGAAAGTTTGAAGCGGGATTAAGTGATAGAGTTCGGTACAGAATCACGCCGTTGGCTCTGCCTACGTACTCAGCAGTGCTGGACAGGGCTAAGATAGTAGAAAGGGAGTCGGATAACTACCGTAACCGACGGGAAGAGAAAGGCAAGGCAGTGGCTGAAAAGTCGGAAGGAAACAAGGGTGGTAGGGATCACAACAATAATAAGAGGAAAGCAGTGGATGACAGTCGAGATAAGGGCAGTGTAGATACCCCGGGGGAAACCACGGCCTTAGGCTCGAGCGCGCGTTGGTTTGTATCCTAGGATGTCTAACTTGTTTTTAGAGTCGCCACCTATGTTTTGAGGAACATAAGAAAAACCTATTGATTGTTGCCTAAGTTTGATTACGAAAACAGAGATTCTTTGTTTTGAGGTCCGGGGGTTAGATTACGAGATGGGAAGTACCGAAACACCCATCTCGCCCAACTAAAGTTGGTCTTGCTTGATCAAAATCTACATGAATGAAAATGTTCTTCTTCTTCTTCTTTAAGTCATGAAAAGGGGGGATTTAGAAATAGGATTTGGAATGTAGGAGATAACTCCTTAACCAACCTCAATGAGATGAGGTGATCATTAGAGTCATGTCCCAAAATGATTTGGGTGATTGCACATTTGATTAAAGTAAAAGAGAGAGAGGAGATGGAGTAGAAAAGAAGGGAAAAGATGGACTTTTACCTACAATTTGAAGACCTTCAAGTATTGCTTGATGAAATCCTTGGAGAACCTTTAGAAAGTGATTTTGGTATAGTTTTTGTAAGTTCAATTTTTGGTCTAAGTTTCGATCCTTGAAAATGGAGGTAAAGAGAGGTTTTTATAGGTGAAAGAGGGATGTTTTTGGTGCCAAAACTCAGTCACCAAGAAATCCTTCCCGGGCAAAATCCTGTAAATTGAGCAAGGGAGGGAATCCTGGCCAGAAATCTGTAACTGACGCCCAGAGGCCCGCGCTTCCTGCTTTGGGGGCGGGAGGCGCGCGCGCCTGGCTCCTCCTGTCGGAGGCGCGCGACTCAGAGAAGGCAATTTTGACAGAATGGACTAGAAAGTCAGCCCTGTCATTCAGTTTAGTCCCTGGACTTAACGAAGTCAGTCAGGAACTTAACGGAAGTGACAGAAACTTAACGAGAAACACTTAAAATGGGGAGAAACACAAAATCAAATGTGCAATCGGGGTGAGCGGTCCAAGGCGGGGTGTCTACAGAGCCCCTCGGCGACGTGGATTGCAAGGCAAAACGCGTCGACGAAAGTTAAAAACACCCGCCGAGGACATCACCAAAAAAGGCAAAGACTCGATAAAAGTAGGGATTTGAAATTGCGAGAGATAGTGGTGCGCTCCCTGTGTGAGCGGCTTTTGTTGATAGAGGGGGTGGCATGATCCGTTAGGTGAACCTGCTGGCTGAATGTTTTGAATGAGGTCGTTAGTGAACCTTTTGATGAATCCGTTAGTGAATCCCTTGGATGAGCTCGTTGGTGAACCCTTGTTGACGAATTCGTTGGTGAATCCTTTGGATGAGTCCGTTGGTGAACCCTTGTTGACGAATCCGTTGGTGAATCCGTTTGATGAATCCGTTAGTGAATCCTTTGGATGAGTCCGTTGGTGAACCCTTGTTGACGAATCCGTTGGTGAATCCGTTTGATGAATCCGTTAGTGAATCCCTTGGATGAGTCCGTTGGTGAACCCTTGTTGACGAATCCGTTGGTGAATCCCTTGGATGAGTCCGTTGGTGAACCCTTGTTGACGAATCCGTTGGTGAATCCGTTTGATGAATCCGTTAGTGAATCCTTGTTGACGAATCCGTTGGTGAATCCGTTTGATGAATCCGTTAGTGAATCCCTTGGATGAGTCCGTTGGTGAACCCTTTGACGAATCCGTTGGTGAATCCGTTTGATGAATCCGTTAGTGAATCCTTGTTGACGAATCCGTTGGTGAATCCGTTTGATGAATCCGTTAGTGAATCCCTTGGATGAGTCCGTTGGTGAACCCTTGTTGACGAATCCGTTGGTGAATCCGTTTGATGAATCCGTTAGTGAATCCTTGTTGACGAATCCGTTGGTGAATCCGTTTGATGAATCCGTTAGTGAATCCCTTGGATGAGTCCGTTGGTGAACCCTTGTTGACGAATCCGTTGGTGAATCCGTTTGATGAATCCGTTAGTGAATCCCTTGGATGAGTCCGTTGGTGAACCCTTGTTGACGAATCCGTTGGTGAATCCCTTGGATGAGTCCGTTGGTAAACCCTTGTTGACGAATCCGTTGGTGAATCCGTTTGATGAATCCGTTAGTGAATCCCTTGGATGAGCTCGTTGGTGAACCCTTGTTGACGAATTCGTTGGTGAATCCTTTGGATGAGTCCGTTGGTGAACCCTTGTTGACGAATCCGTTGGTGAATCCCTTTGATGAATCCGTTAGTGAATCCGTTTGATGAAATATTGCTTTGAAGTCTCGTGCCATTTGGAGTCACACTTGACTTTTGAATTGTGGGGTACGGGCACAGTTGACTGCGACCAGAAAAAATGTTCCTGCTGGGGATGAAGTGTTGAGATTGACTTTTGAGGGGGGCGTGGCACCTGTGACAGAACTTAGGGAGTTCGGTTTTTTGAAGAGGACAGCCTACTTATGAGTGGGAGTTTCTATCCTGCTTTCGATTTTTGACGTGCCTTAAGGGCGGACCAGAAAAGGTGTGCCCAACTGGGTGTCCGAGGATCGGGACAGTGTCTTGATTTAGGCTGGAGATCTCTGACAAGGCCCTTTTCTTCAAGCGATTTAGACCTGGGAGGCGCGCGCCTTCCTATGTGGGCTTGGGACGCGCGCGCGCTTCATACTGCTGGCGGGTGGCGCGCGCGTCTGGGAGGCGGAATTTCGGGCTTGACATTTGCTGACCAAAAGAGCCTCCAACAGCTATAATATCATCTTCTGTTCGACCACTTGATTCTCACAGCTCCTTTCTGCCATTTTTGAACATCATATTATTGATTAACTTCGCTTGTGATCAATATTTTCCATGGCTTCCAATTCTTTTGCTCTTGACGCCAAGGTCGTTAGTGTGTATGAAAAGGACTTGGGCACTTTTGTGTATTCTTTCAAGACCCATCCCAAGAAGGCCTTCATTAAAGACTTCGGGTTCCGAATTTTTTTCACTTTGCGGACGTTGAAACCGGATTGGGATTTGTTGAGAGCTGCCGCGGCTTTCTGGGATTGCGACAGCCATACTTTCAACCTTTCAGCTAATGAAATGGTGCCGACTGTTGACGATTTCGGGGCCATCCTTGGCGTGCCTTTGGCCGGTCGGATTGCCGTCCCCAAATATCACCGTAGTGCCATCGACTCTTGGGTTGAGTTACTGAATCTCCCTGTTGAGGATGTGAGGAAGATGTTGCACGGTACCGTGATTGACGTAACTGAGTTGCCGATGTTCTTTAGTTTGCACTCGGAGGACCCGGTGGTTCAATCTTTCAAAAGAAATGCCATGGCTGTTTGTCTCTTCAGCGAAGTACTGTTTGTTACACCTTTCGGGACTGCGGACGCGCAGTTGGCTGAGATTATTTTGCAAGCTAAGGACCAGCGATTCAGTGTAATTCCTCTTATTGTAGGGGAGACGTTGCATGGTCTTGATGAGTTACACAGGACGGGCAAGATGTGTCGGGGAAGCCCTTTGCTCTTGACCATATGGCTCCAAGAACACTTCAGAATTTATTCTCCGGATGGTGATTTGTCTCCTTTTGCTGTTCATAGGAGGAAGTTGTTGATCCGGGATTTATCTGAAGAGGATTGGAAGAAATTCTTTGCCTCTCGGGTGACCGTCGATATTGAGTGGTGTCCTCCTTCTTGGGGTCTTCGTCCTTTTGTGGAATGGACTATTGGTTTTCAGCACGTGGTTGTGCCTAGTTTGAGGGATTCTTCCTTTTACCAGCCAGAGCGGGTTCTGCGGCAGTTTGGTCGCCAACAGACAATTCCTTTTCCGAGGGATGGAATGCTTCGTCCAGTTGCTTACATGGGTCCTGACTTCTCGAGTGAGCTTCAATCGGCTTGGGGAGATGACCGCAATCGTTGGGCTTTCGCTCCTCTGCATCGGGGGAGTGTCTTCCTTCCCGAGATCTACTTGGATTATTTATTTGGCACCCTTTACCGTGGCATCACTTGGGTTGATGTGCTTCGTGCCGAGTTGTTGGGACAGGGTTTTGAGCCTAGCAGCACTTTGAGATATAGAGAGGCTGCTGTTGATTCGAGTAACATTCTTGCTGACCCTTTCGGTACTCCTTTGGATGACTTTTATTCTAGGAGACGTGTTGCAGCACAGAAGGTTTCGGTGCGTATTAGTGCTCCTTCGTTACCCAAGAAGAAAAGGATTGAGAGACGATCGGGCGGTCCTTTGAAAGCCAAGAGAAAATTGGATTTTTCTTAGTACCCCAAGAGATTGCAATTAGACCACTTTGTTTTAGGATTTAGTATTTTGATGTCTTTTGTTGCTCAATAAATCCGTTGTAATGGTTTGAATAATTCATTGAATGAATAAAAATTGCATTTTGTTATTTGAAGTGAATTGGGTATTTTTGATATGTTTTAGACCGCACCCGAAGGTTGCCTACGTTCCTCCAGTTGGGAGGCTCAGGTCTTCGTAGTTCAAACAAACAAAGACCATTTTTTTTTTTTTTTTTTTTGTTGTGCACCCTGTTTTTTGCCTAGACCGCCCTTTCGGGTTTTCAATCTAGCGGGCTTCTTTTTTGCACGTGCTCTAATTTTTGCCTAGGCCGCCCTTGCGAGTTTTCAACCTAGCGAGCGATTTTTTTTTTTTTTTTTTTTTTTTAATGGTCTTTGTTTATTAAGCGTAGAACCTCTTGAGCTTGTCGAGGTTGACCTCCTTTGGCAGCTGGTCACCATCTAAATCCACGAGCCGGACTGCACCACCGCTTAGTATCTTTTTGACCACGTACGGACCGATCCATCGGGGTCCCCATTTCCCCAGGGGATTCATGGCGTTAGGAGGATGTTGTCTTAAGACCAAATCTCCCACATTGATGTTTCGAGGCTTCACTTTTTTGTTGAAAGCTCTTGCCATCCTTTGCTGATATGCCCTCGTGCGTTCGAGTGCCCTTAACCTTTTCTCGTCGAGCAAGGCTAGTTGTTCATATCGACTTTGCATCCAGTCGACCTCGTTGACTTGATTCTCGAGGAGGACCCGTAGAGATGGGACTTCAAGTTCGATAGGGAGCACGGCTTCAGAACCATAGACCAATGCATAAGGAGTTTCTCCTGTTGCGGATCGTATTGATGTGCGGTAGCCCCACAATGCTAATGGTAGCTTTTCGGGCCAATCCTTTCCTGTTGAGGCCATCTTCTTGACGATGGTCTCGATGGTCTTATTTGCTGCTTCGACCGCGCCATTTGCTTGGGGCCGGTAAGGAGATGACTTGTGCTTGGTGATCTTGTATTCTACCAAAAGTGCATCCATTTCCTTCTCAAAGTGAGAGCCGTTGTCGGAAATGATTTCATGAGGCACGCCGTATCGGCACATGATATTAATCTTTACAAACTCGGCCACTTTCTTGGCGTTGAGGGTTCGATAGGCTTGTGCTTCGACCCACTTTGTGAAGTAGTCGACTGCTACTAGGACGAATGACTGCCCATTGCTCCCGGCAGGATGAACTTTACCGATGATGTCTATCCCCCAACAAGAGAAAGGCCAAGGTGTGACCATGTTGTAAAGTTGTGAGGGTGGAGCATGTTGCAGATTAGCGTGGAATTGGCACTTGGCACACCTTTTGACTTTCTCGATACAGTCTCGTTCCATAGTGCTCCAATAGTAACCAATGCGAAGTATCTTCTTGACTAGCATAAACCCATTCATGTGGGGTCCACATTCTCCTTCGTGCACTTCACACATTATCTCTTGAGCTTCGGTCTCATTGGCGCATAAGAGATTGATCCCGTCGTGGTGCCTTTTATAGACTCGGTCCCCAATCAGTACGTACCGAGAGACTAACCTTTGCAGAGCTGCTTGAGACTTCTTATTGATGTTCTTGGGATAAGTGCCGTCTTTGAGGAAGTTCATGATATCTGAATACCACGGAGAGTTTGTTTGAACCTCGTTGATCTCGACGCTCATGCAATATGCCGGACTGTTCCTTCGAGCAATTTTGAAAGGCTTCACCATTTTTCCTTTGGGCATTTCAACTAATGAAGCTATAGTGGCCAGTGCATCGGCGAAGCGATTCTTATCTCTTGGCAGGTAGTTGAAAGTGATCTCTTGGAATTGTTCAACCAGTTCTTCAAGGTGCTGACCATACTGTTGGAGAGTCGGGTCTTGGGTTCGCCATTTTCCCGATTGCTGATTGATAAGGAGCAAAGAGTCGCCGAACACTTCTAGTTCCGTGACGTTTCTTTCGAGAGCTGCTTCGAGCCCCGCTATACATGCTTCGTACTCGGCAATGTTGTTGGTAGCTTCGAATTCCAGGCATATGGCAATGGGAGTGTAGGTGTCTTTTGGATCGACAAGCAATACCCCTATACCAAAACCGTGTTTATTGGCGGCGCCATCGAAAAAAGTTGCCACTTGTCTTCCTCGGTTGTAGTACAAATTAAATGCTCGTCGGGGAACTGTACATCTTCCCCCTTCACTTCGTCACACGGGAATTCGGCAAGCTGGTCACTGAACACTTTTCCCCTGACGGATTTTAGTGTGACGTAAGTGATATCATAGCCGGCGAGCATGAAGTACCATTTGGCTATTCTTGTTGACATGAAAGGCTTCTCGAAGATGTAGCGGAGCGGGTCCACCTTTGCTACTAGCTTGATCGGAAAAGCTTCCATATAGTGTTTGAGCTTTTGAGTGACCCAAACCAATGCTGCACATGACTTCTCTAAAACAGAGTAGTTCTTTTCGCCTCCTTGGAATCGCGACTGACAAAATAAATGGCGTTCTCCTTTGTGGACTCTTGTTGCTCTTGTGCTAACATAGCCCCTAGGGCTTCATCATTGACAGTGAGATAAAGCAACAGAGGTTTCTCCTTGTGTGGCGGAACTAGAACAGGAGGGCACGTCAAGTAATGCTTCACTTGATCGAAGGCTTCTTGGCACGCGTCGGTCCATTCTAGAGCCACATTCTTCTTGAGTAACTTGAAGATTGGCTCGCACATGGAAGTAAGTTGGTGCACAAACCGACTGATGTATTGTAGTCTGCCCATGAAACCTTTAATCTCTTTCTGCGTCTTCGGAGGAGGCATGCCAATGATTGCCTTGATTTTGGAGGGGTCTACTTCGATTCCCCTTTCTGTGGCCATATAACCAAGAACTTTGCCTCGGATAACCCCGAATGTGCACTTTGCAGGGTTGAGCCTCATCTTGTGTTGACGAAGCCTTTCGAAAAACTTGCGGAGATCGGTCAAATGTTGACCATCGGTCCCTTTGGAGTGAATGATCATGTCGTCCACATAGACCTCGATTTCTTTGTGAATCATATCGTGGAACAAGTCTGTCACGGCTCTTTGGTAGGAAGCCCCAGCGTTTCTTAACCCAAATGGCATGACTGTGTAGCAAAAGGTACCCCACGGTGTTGTGAAGGCTGTCTTATGCTGATCTTCCTCGGCCATGAGAATCTGATTGTACCCAGCGAACCCATCCACAAATGAGCGAACCTCGTAGGCAGCAGTGGAGTCGACTAGCATGTCGATATTAGGGAGTGGAAAATCATCCTTTGGGGAAGCTTTGTTTAAATCCCGGAAGTCTACACAAACTCGGACCTTGCCGTTCGCCTTCCTGACTGTCACAATGTTGGCTAACCATGTCGGATACTCGATAACCTTGATGAAACCCACGCTGAGGAGCTTCTCAATCTCTTATTTGACCTGCAGAGACCATTCTGGCTTGATCTTCCTGAGCTTCTGCTTTACTGGCCTGGCATCTTCTCTGATTGGAATCCTGTGCTCCGCTACCTTTCTGTCTAAACCCGGCATGTCTTTGTATGACCATGCGAACACATCCACGAACTCCCGTAGTAATGCAGTCAATCTGTCTCTGTCGTCTCCCTTGAAGAAGCTTCCAATCTTGGTTTCTTTTGGCTCTTCTTCGGTACCCAGATTAACAACCTGCAATTCTTCGTCAGCCTTTGGACCATTCTCGCCACGACTACGGACTTGTTGAGCAAGTTCATTTAAGTATGTTGTGTTTTCGTGGTCTATTTCATCATAATTTGAATCGTTATTAACTTGTTCGTTAAGTTCATTATTAGTTAATTCATCATTTATGATGTTTGCAATCTCAGGGTACTCAGAAATATCAAATTTTTCATTAGCAAAGAAAGGAAACACACGCTCGGCTATGGCCTCCAAATCCTCTTGGGTGAGGGTATTAGAGACACTCTCGGACTCGAAAGTAAGTGTAAGCTGCTCTTCCTTTGTTGCTGTGCGGGGTATGCAACCCATTTCTTGGACTAAGAATTCCTCGGATACCACGGGCCCTTTTGTTGAATACCAATTGTTGATCGCTCGGAGCTTGGCGGGATCTCACTGATAGTCTCGTTCATGATGACGGTGTCATGGATGGCGTTGACTTGGAATTCGTTCATTATGGCAAGCTCTTCGAACATGGAGGCTAAATCTGTCAGTTCTTCCCCCACGGTGATTTCTGTCTCGGACTCTATAGTCACCTTCCTTCCCCACCATTCACGGGGTGACATGGGAGTTGGTTCCCTTTCGGATTTCTGGATCTCACAATCGGAGAAGATTTCGAGGCCAGGCTTTTTGACACCCTTATTGTTAACCCATGGTTCGGGAAAGATCATGTATGGAACGTCTTCCCCTTGGCGGACAAAATAACCATTCAACGTCTTGCGGTAAGGCCTTAGATTAGGGACCTCATAACGACGGCCTTTTTTACGAGCTCGGGCCTTTTCGTTTTTGATTGCTTGTTCTTGATTCAAGTCTTCTTCGGAAGGCTCGTACCCCAAACCGAATGTGTTCTTGACAAATGGGACTTGCACGGGATGTAGGATTCCTTGCTGATATTTCCCTAAGCCTAAACCAGGGAAGTAGTCCATATCCCTCATCATGCGGAGTACTTTGTGATTGCTGGGGGTCCATGATCCGTTTCTCCCTTCTTTGTCAATGGCGTTGATTGAGACGCCGGAGAGAGTGGAGTCTGGTAGACCATGCTGAACTTGGTGGACGGGCTCACCTTTTCTGTGGATAGTAATGTTTTCAGCCATTACGGTCACTATTTCATCACCATTTCGGATCTTGACACATTGGTGGAGAGTTGACGGTACGGCATTAGCACTATGAATCCATGGTCGACCTAACAGTAAGTTGAACGAGGCAGGGATATCAAGCACTTGGAATGGAACGGACATGACCATGCTCCCAAACTCAATGTCAATTTCGATCATACCCATGACTGTACGGGCGGTGCTGTCATAACCTCGGATTACTTGAGTAGAAGGCCTCAAATCAGAATCTTTGAGCCCCAGTATGCCCATGATCCTACCAGGCATGAGATTGAGTGCGGAACCACCGTCCACTAAGACTCTTGAGACGGGCCTCCCCCTTGCTCGTACCTTGAGGTAAATAGCTTCGTTGTGGTCGGAACCAAACGGTGGAAGGTCCATATCGGCAAAGGTGATGACGTTGCCAAAGTGAATGTGACCAATCATTGCTGTGAGGTCCTCGGGAGTAGTATCGGGAGAAACTGATGTATCATCGAGATTGCGGATGACAAGATCTCGATGTTTCTTTGAGGATGCAATGAGATCCCAAATAGAGATGTTGGCTTGAGTTTTCTTGAGTTGGGCAAGTAGAGGATCTTCGGGAGTGTTGTGAGCTTGCGGCCTTTGAGAAGAGGAGCTCGGTGCGGAAGTGGAAGGGTTGCTTGCTATGACTCGACCGGATCGAGTTAGCATATTGACGTTCCCATCTTGCTTCTTTTTCCTATTTTCTAGTACTTCCCTCATTACCTCATCATAAGTCACTACATAACAAGAATTGTCAAGTTTATTCATAACATTGGGGCCCTCATTCACAATTGGGATTGAATGGGTGGTCCCCTCAAGTTCTCCTATCTCTATTACATTGACATGCTCGTCATTAGTCACTACAAATTCTTTCTTATCTATGAGATCTTGAATGACATTGCGGAGAACGAAGCATTCCTCGGTGGTGTGGCCACTATATTGGTGGTAGCCACAATATTTGTGGTGAGCATGATTGTCGTGGATCGTCTTGGGTTGGTACCCTTGCACGGGTGTGACTTGACCCTTTGCCTTGAGGACCTCGAACACTTCGGTTTGAGTCATGCCTTGGAGAGGCGTGTAGACACGGTCACTTCGGGGCCTTTTCCCTTGAGGTGGAGGAACCTTTTTGTAATTCCCCTTGTCAATAGTGACGGCGTTGACCGAGGCCTCTTTTGTGGAGTTGGAAGCGGCCTTGTAGCGGTAAGTAGGAGTGGTCTTCTTAATCTCCTTGAGCAAGTCATCCATGCGTACCCCCGCCTCATACATTTGGGAGAAGTCGAGTAGCAAGCCCCACTTAGGTGAGTGCGGAGATCAATCTTGAGACACTTGAGAAAGATGTCCATTTGCTCTTTTGTGTTCGGCCTCTCAACAATTTCGGAGAGTTTGTCATTCCATCTCCTTGTGAAGTCGATGAAGGACTCATTGTCTCGTTGAGTAGTGTTCTCTATCTCTTTCCTTGTGGGCCGGTGAGTGGTGTTGCCTTGGTATTGGTTCTTGAAGGCAAGCATGGCGGAGTCCCAATCAAGACGGACAGTGAGCGGGAGAGTAGCATACCAATCTTTTGCCGCCCCCTCGAGAGTGAGAGGAAAGCATTGAGCCATCACCTTGGTGGAGACCTTCTTTGGAACCATTGCCCAAATATAAGTTTCGATGTGAGCCATAGGACAAGAGTTGCCCTTGAATTTGCTTATGTCGGGCATCTTGAACTTATCGGGAAGAGCGGCCATAGTACTCATGAGGATGGATGATTGATAAAGGCTTGTGTCGGAGCCTTTCCCCATGTTGAGCCCATTGAATTTTTGGTCGATGTAGGCCATGATAGAATCCACCATTTTGGGCTCATTGTTCTCGGAACTTGGTTCCCCCATCTTTTTGGTGCGGGTGCTGACATACGGACTTTTGAATAAACCCTCGGTCCATTCGGATTCATCATCATTGTTCTTGTTCTTTCCCTTGGCAAGGTTGGTGAGCTTTTCTTTCATTAGCTCCATTTCGGCCTCGTGGGCCTCCCTTTGGCGGTCGAGGTGGGATTGCCAAATGTCATCTTTGCTTTGTGCCTCCTTGTTAAGGGTGGAGACTTGCTCTTGGAGGAGTTGGACCATAGTTGAGAGCTGTTCGAGAGACATGGTGTTGCTGCTGCCGGTCACGGTTGATGTTGGAGCTGTTGGAGTGATCTCTTCACGGACTAACCGATTTGCTGAATCCCGGTAGACTTTGTAAGTACCAATTGAACCTACATTGCAGAAGAGGCCCTTGTCAGTCTTGAGTAACACTTGCGGTCCAAGAAGAGGCTTAGAACACACAGTTGGGCACACGACTCGAACCACATAAGAAAAGACTCTTTCTTTTTTTTTTTTTTAATAAGTCGGAGGGAATGAATCCCTTTTGGGGTTTCTAAGAAAATAATGGAATCGTCACACTAGTATATAGACCATCTCGCGGTCCCATATACTCATCGGATTCCACCACGTTTTGTGAATCCTACATGTATCGGGATTAGACTAAATTAATGTAGTAAAGCATACATGCGGGGACGGATTTTTATTTTCGTCCAAAATAACCACTTTTGGGGACGGATTTTTATTGCGTCCCTTTCAACGAGTTGGCATGTATGATTTGAAGACATTAGTTTAGGGAAATCTCGGTACATGGAAACCGACTTGAGTCACGGAGTGTTAGACTCTAACTAGAATTGTGTGGTTTGTGCTCGGCTTGAATATGAGGCTCAAAGGTCACCCCCGGCATGTAGTCTTGAACTACGCCACGGGCTGAGGTTTACCGCTTCGAAAGAGCCAAGGTCTGGTGGAGCTTGAAACTTTCTAGGACGGGCCTCGACGGGTTTGGGGTTGGACTTGTGCGACTCGATAGTGAGCAGTTCATAGGAATATGTGCATGTAGTGTGAGGTCTAACAAGTGACAAAAAAAAAATTTTTATTATTTTTTTTTTTTTGAAAAGAAAGAAAAACACACAAAACACGTAAGCACATAAAATTACAACTCCCGAATCACCCGTGTGACCGGTAAATAAAACACAAAATTAAAACAGTCCGAGGGTTCAATTCTGTTCTGATACAGGCAACTGTGCCCACACCCCACTGTTCTGCTCAGTCACTGAAACCTGTTTCTGTTCTGGGAATCAACCCAGAAGCGTGCGCCTCTGAGTACTGATGTGGGACGCGCGCGCATGGCGAAATGCTCATGGGAGGCGCGCGCTTCTGGGGCACACCTGTCAGAATGTCAGACTTTGGACTCAGGGGATTGCCCTGGTCCCATGTTCATATTGTAACCCCTGCAGAAGTGATTAGTGCCGAATAACAGAAGAAGAAGATGAAGAACATGAAGAAATGGGCGATTCTGGTTCTTGATATGGGATGCGCGCGCCTTAGGCTTAAAAGGCCAGACGCGCGCGCCTCCCCCATCAGGAAACAGAATGCCCAGAAAAGATGTAGATTTCGATCAGAACGCAAGTTTAACCCTCAAATGTCCTCAGCAGAGTCGCCACTGTAGATACCCCGGGGGAAACCACGGCCTTAGGCTCGAGCGCGCGTTGGTTTGTATCCTAGGATGTCTAACTTGTTTTTAGAGTCGCCACCTATGTTTTGAGGAACATAAGAAAAACCTATTGATTGTTGCCTAAGTTTGATTACGAAAACAGAGATTCTTTGTTTTGAGGTCCGGGGGTTAGATTACGAGATGGGAAGTACCGAAACACCCATCTCGCCCAACTAAAGTTGGTCTTGCTTGATCAAAATCTACATGAATGAAAATGTTCTTCTTCTTCTTCTTTAAGTCATGAAAATGGGGGATTTAGAAATAGGATTTGGAATGTAGGAGATAACTCCTTAACCAACCTCAATGAGATGAGGTGATCATTAGAGTCATGTCCCAAAATGATTTGGGTGATTGCACATTTGATTAAAGTAAAAGAGAGAGAGGAGATGGAGTAGAAAAGAAGGGAAAAGATGGACTTTTACCTACAATTTGAAGACCTTCAAGTATTGCTTGATGAAATCCTTGGAGAACCTTTAGAAAGTGATTTTGGTATAGTTTTTGTAAGTTCAATTTTTGGTCTAAGTTTCGATCCTTGAAAATGGAGGTAAAGAGAGGTTTTTATAAGTGAAAGAGGGGTGTTTTTGGTGCCAAAACTCAGTCACCAAGAAATCCTTCCCGGGCAAAATCCTGTAAATTGAGCAAGGGAGGGAATCCTGGCCAGAAATCTGTAACTGACGCCCAGAGGCGCGCGCTTCCTGCTTTGGGGGCGGGAGGCGCGCGCGCCTGGCTCCTCCTGTCGGAGGCGCGCGACTCAGAGAAGGCAATTTTGACAGAATGGACTAGAAAGTCAGCCCTGTCATTCAATTTAGTCCCTGGACTTAACGAAGTCAGTCAGGAACTTAACGGAAGTGACAGAAACTTAACGAGAAACACTTAAAATGGGGAGAAACACAAAATCAAATGTGCAATCGGGGTGAGCGGTCCAAGGCGGGGTGTCTACAGGCAGTCATGGGAATAAACACTCCAACAACGGCCATAGTGGAAATAGTCGGAACTTTAATGACAACAAGCGTGAGTGGAATAAGGGCAAGGGCCAAGGTTTCACCAGTTATGATAAATGTACCATTTGTGATGGGGCTCACAAGTCAGAGGTTTGCTGGTATAAGGAACGGCAGTGCTACAACTGTAAGAAAGTGGGACACCCGAAGTGGAAGTGCCCAGAAACTAAGAAAGATGAACCAGCTGCAGGAAATAAAGACAATGGAGGAGGAAACGGTGGAGGCCGTGGTAAAGTGTACACCATGACCGCAAAAGCAGCTGGAGTTAATGCCGACCTAGTAGCAGGTACAATGCAATTAAATTTTCGTGATGTTTATGTGTTAGTAGATACTGGCGCTACTCATTCAGTAGTTAGTAATGTTGTGGCAAAGAAGTTAAAACTACACCCAGAGAAATTAGAGGTACCTTTAGTAATAGATACACCTACTAAAGACGCTATCCCCATTACTACCTCTTATAGAAAATGCACTTTAGGGATAGGAGGCACGAGCGTAAATATCGACCTCATTGAACTAGAGATGTCAGAATTCGACATAATACTGGGAATGGATTGGTTGGCTTTGCATCAAGCTAAAGTGGACTGTCGAGGGAAAATAATGACGTTCCTAGGAGAGGAAGGTAAGGAATACAGATTTGTGGGTTCAAGGCCGAGGGAGAGGATAGGCTTAATCTCGGTGATGAAGGCCCGTAAAATGTTGAGAAAAGGATGTGTAGGATTTCTAGCACACATAGGTGAAACAGAAGAAAAAGGAGTAACATTAGAGTCGCTTGAAGTCGTGAATGAATTTCAAGACGTATTTCCTGAGGATTTACCTGGTATACCACCAGTAAGGGAAGTAGAGTTTTCCATTGACTTAATACCAGAAACCACACCTATTTCGAGAGCACCGTACCGGATGGCTCCAACAGAGTTGAAAGAACTAAAGGAGCAGTTACAAGAATTGTTAGACAAGGGGTTGATTAGACCGAGTGTATCACCATGGGGTGCACCGGTACTATTTGTGAAGAAGAAAGATGGATCTATGAGACTGTGTATTGACTATAGAGAATTAAATAAGGTGACGGTTAGGAACCAATACCCGTTGCCAAGAATTGATGATTTGTTTGATCAATTGAGGGGAGCATGCTACTTTTCAAAGATTGATCTTAGATCCGGATACCATCAGCTGAGAGTTAAGGATGTGGACGTGGCGAAGACAGCGTTTAGGACGAGGTATGGACATTATGAGTTTGTCGTGATGCCATTTGGGTTAACGAACGCACCAGCCGCATTTATGGAGTTGATGAATAGAATATTTCAAGAGTACTTAGACAAGTGTGTGATAGTATTCATTGATGATATTTTGGTGTACTCGAAGACAAAGGAGGAGCATACTGAACATTTGCGGATAGTGCTAGAGATTTTGAGGCGACAGAAATTGTATGCGAAATTTAAGAAATGCGAATTCTGGTTGGAGAAAGTAGCATTTTTGGGGCACGTAGTGTCGAAAGAAGGAATTTCTGTGGATCCGACAAAGGTAGAAGCAATAATGGATTGGAAAAGGCCTACTACGGTAACCGAAATAAGAAGTTTCTTGGGTTTAGCTGGTTACTATAGAAGGTTCGTAGAGGGATTTTCGAAGTTATCTGGACCATTGACGAAGCTGACGCAGAAGGCAGCTAAGTTTGTTTGGTCAGAAGAATGTGAACGAAGTTTTCAAGAATTAAAGAATAGACTGGTATCTGCACCAGTATTAACACTACCGACAGGGACGGAAGGTTTTGTTATCTACAGTGACGCGTCGTTGAAAGGATTAGGCTGTGTACTGATGCAAAATGAGAAGGTGATAGCTTATGCATCTAGGCAGTTGAAAGTGCATGAAAGGAATTACCCGACCCATGATCTGGAATTAGCAGCAGTAGTGTTTGCATTGAAAATTTGGAGACATTATCTGTATGGCGTGAAATGCCAGATTTTTACGGATCACAAGAGCCTTAAATACATCTTCACGCAGAAGGAATTGAATATGAGACAACGGAGGTGGTTAGAACTTCTCAAGGATTACGACTGTGAAATATTGTATCATCCTGGGAAAGCCAACAAGGTGGCAGATGCCTTGAGTAGGAAGAATCACGGAATGTTGGCGACGTTGATCTCTAAGGGGGTAAGCATATGGAAGGATGTCAAGGAGATGAACTTGATAGTAAAAGTAAACGGGTATTTGGCTCGACTGACGTTACAACCTGCATTGTTGGGCAGAATTAAAGAGGCACAAGAATTAGACGAGGAGAGAGAAGCTCTAATCGGAAAGGGGCAAGCAAAAGATCTTCATATGGGCGAAGATGGAATTCTGAGATACCAAAAGAGAGTGTGGGTGCCAAACAATGACGAAATTAAGAGAGAGATATTGAGAGAAGCTCATTGCTCAAAGTTCTCTGTACATCCGGGAAGTACTAAAATGTATAGGGATCTTAAGGAGTCATATTGGTGGAATAATATGAAGAACGACGTGGCAGAGTATGTGCATAGATGTCTGACGTGTCAACAAGTTAAGAGTGAACATCAGAAGCCAGCAGGGTTGCTGCAATCATTACCAATTCCCGAATGGAAGTGGGAGAATATTGCTATGGATTTCGTAAGTGGGTTGCCAAAGACGGCAGGGAAGTATGACGCTATATGGGTTATCGTAGACCGATTGACTAAGTCAGCACATTTTCTGGCAATCAAGAAGACTGATTCGTTGGAGAAGTTGGCCAAGTTGTACATCGACGAAATAGTAAGGTTACATGGGATCCCGGTCACAATCGTGTCTGATCGAGATGCTAGGTTCACTTCGAAATTCTGGAACAGCCTACAAGAAGCATTGGGAACAGAATTGACCATGAGTACGGCGTTTCACCCACAGACAGATGGGCAGTCGGAAAGGACTATCCAGACGTTGGAAGACATGCTGAGGGCTACTTCGTTAGATTGGCCAAACGCATGGGACGAACATTTACCGTTAGTAGAATTCGCATACAACAATAGTTTTCACGCAAGCATTGGGATGGCTCCATATGAAGCGTTGTATGGGAGGAAGTGTAGATCACCGGCGTGTTGGGATGAAGTCGGTGAGAGGAAGTTAAGTGGACCGGAACTCGTACAAGTCACGGCGGATAAGGTACAACAGATACGAAAGTGGCTACAGACTGCGCAAAGTAGGCAGAAATCTTACGCAGACAATAGAAGGCGAGAACTGGAATTTCAACCAGGGACCGAGTATTCCTAAAGATATCGCCTACGAAGGGGGTTATGCGTTTTGGGATTAAGGGAAAGTTAAGTCCACGATATGTAGGACCGTTCGAAATCCTTGATAAGATCGGGGAAGTGGCTTATCGATTGGCGTTACCGCCGGTATTAGCTGGAGTACATAATGTATTCCATGTCTCCATGCTAAGGAAGTATGTTCATGATCCGAGTCATGTGATAGAATACAAGCAGTTAAGAGTTCGGGCAGATTTGACGTACGATGAACGACCAATCAAGATCGTCGACAGAAAAGACGAGGTCGTAAGAAAGCGCACGGTTCCCTATGTAAAAGTGCAATGGAGCAATCACTCAGAAAGAGAAGCGACATGGGAACAAGAAAGTGAAATGCGCGAATTGTACCCGGACATCTTCTCGGATTAAGAATTGTCAAAGTTTGAGGACAAACTTCTTTTAAGGGGGTAAGAATGTAATAACCGGAATTTTTTTTTTTATTTAATTATGTAATTTTCGGTTTTTACTAATTTAATTAAACAATAATGAGAGTTATAAAGTAATTTAAAGAAGTGGGCCCAAGGAAATTGGATTGGCCCGAAAATAGTATTAGTAAACCCAACCCAATAAATTTTACCCAAGAGTATAAATACAATGGTTAGTGAAAAATTTAGGTTACTTCTTAATTAACAAAAACAACAAAACACAAAACCCTAGTTCTACCCCATAGCAGCCGCACCAAGGAAGGAGGGAGGAGAAAATTTCAGCCATTGTTTTGGAAGAAGTAATCCGATCATTCTCAAGGTAACGCTAAATCCTACTCTCCGGAAATTTGTTTCGTTGAATTTGGATTAGTAAATCATAAGTTATGCATGAATTAAGAATATAAATATTTGGGTTTTGCATGCTAGTGATTAATGATAAATTTTAAAAGATTAATGAAGTTGATCTAAATACTATGAAAAAAAAAAATATAGTAATCTTGATACTAGTTTATTTTTAAGATTGATTTTATAATCTTGAATTGAATTGATTTATATTATGCAATGCTTGGGAATTGAACATATAAATCATTGAGGTTGAATTGGGTTTATCAAAAGAAGAAAAAATAGGGATTTCCCCCTTGAACATGTTCGGCCGAATGGCCCTAAGCCATGGAAAATTGATTTTGTTGATTTAAATAATCCTCGTTAAGTGTATTGTAAATAATATTGATGTTTGGGAATTTAGAAAAATTTAAAGAATTAGAAAATTGATCAAATCAATGGATTTTGGATCATACAAGTTTCGGCCATGATGAGGAATTATGGGTGTTGATTCTTGATTGAAGATGTTAAGAATTGGGACGGAAAGTTAGTGTTTTCGTTAAGTTTCTAATGGAAAGAAAACAAAATCGTTAAAAGGATTGTTAACAAGTTAGAAAAGTAACTTGAGGAAATAGAATAAACACTTGGAAGACCTTGAAGGTTAAAAAGATAACGAGGAAGGAAAAGATTAGAAGTTTCAGTTAGTTTCCTAACGGAAAAGGACTAAACTGAAAAGAATTAAAGTTAAAAGAAATAAAAAAAGGAAACCTTGAAGATAGAGGGGCCTAAGTGATTAAAAAGAGAAACTTAGGGGACCTTGTGAACAGAACCAAAGTCCAAGGACCTTTCTGTAATTAAAGGAAAGTTGAAGGACTAATCTGCAATTAATCCAAAGTGGAAGGACTAAATTGCAATTGAATTAAAGTTGAAGGACTAATCTGCAATTAATCCAAAGTTGAAGGACTAAATTGTAATTGAACTAAAATTGAAGGACTAAATTGCAATTAATCCAAAGTTGAAGGACCAATTTGCAATTAACCCAAAGTGGAGGGACCAAATTGTAATTAACCCAAAGTTAGAGGACTTAATTGCAATTATACCAAGTTAAAGGACTGACTAGTAAGTCAAAGTCAGAAACTTAAACGTAAAGAAAGAAGTAACGAAGTAAAGAAGTTAAAACGCATCTCTCAGTTAACTAAGTAGAAATAGTTAACAATGTAGAGAGTACTAAAGTAAATTACTCCGTGCCTTGTAGATTCGCACAGAGAGGAGATTGCGAGGAAAAGCAATTCAGGTAAGGGATTACGTTCCTTACAGTATTTGAACTCCTGTTTATTGGAATTCTGTATCTTTCTAAAGTTAGCTATCAGTATGGCATGATAGTATTTGAATGAACTCTGCGTTATTGAACGTTCCTTGAAAGAATCTATACTTAGTGATGTCCCCATCGATCTACTAAGTATCGAAGTTTGAAACTTGTATCACATACTTGTACCATGGTATGTTCTCAATTTTAACTTGTGAGTTAACCACTTACTCGTTAAGGCATCCAATGTCCAGTTAGAAAAGACATTGACGGACAGTCCAGTTAGAAAAGACTCGTCCTTAAACTAGGGATTGCATGAGTGATCACATGCCTTCTCTCAGGAATTGTCTGATTACAAGGATGATTCTAGACCCCGAGCATATGTGTGTGGATACCATATATGTTACGACCCACACTATTGGCTGAAGAAGCTAGGTGTACAAATTGTACCTTTGGCATTGAGGTTATAATGTACGTTACCAAGGAATTGACGGAAACTTGAATGAATCCCATTGGATTGTAGTGCCATAATCCTTTGAAAGTAAAAATCTTAAAAGTAACACGACTGTATTGTTCTGCAGTCCTGAATCCAAAAGTAACTGAACCTATCTTTGTAAAAGTTATTCAAAGTATTCGTTCTGGTCGTCTCTCCTTAGTAACCGGAGAGGCCACGTATGAACTTACTGAGCATTCGTTCGCTCATCCCTTCTCTATAAACTTTGTTTTCAGGATATAAGTAGAAGGACAAGACAAGGAAAGCAGCCGTAGGAAGACGGTGGATTGAAGACTCTTAATTTAGTAGTTTTAAGTACGTTTATTTATTGATGTAAGTTGAAGTACATTGATGGTTAGGGTTGTTACCTACCAAGACATGTTTAAGTTACGCTTCCGCTATTGTTTTGAATTTATGGTTAAATAAGGGGCCGTTGTGAACCCTAAATTGAAGTATTTATTATTGTTATTTATTGATATTTAATGCCATTAAATGCTCAGATATTATATGAAAATTCGGGGTGTTACAGGCACAGTAAATTTTTTTTTTTTTTGGGTATTTTGTTTACAGGGAAGCTAGATTGAGTTAAACCATTCGGCCGGCGGTGAGTTGAAGACGGCAGCGAGCAACTCGCAAAGATTGTCGAGCTCTCCGACTCGACTCGAGAGTCAATGCGAGCTTCTAAGTAGTTGACGAACTCGCCTCGTTCAGGAATCACGGGCCGAGTCGAGTCTCATTTTGTCGAGTTGGGCCCGAGTCGGGAAATGGGCAGCCCGCACGGAATGACACCTCTACCTACTAGGCACCTATATTATTTGTGAATTTTGGGATGGGCATGTGGAAAGACAAGTGAACTCAAGTTGTTTGTGCTTAGTGAGCTAATGTGTGGGGGTATATGTAGCGTTCAGACTTCGGGCTCGGGTCTTTACACATGGTATTAAAGCGGAATCCCGGTCGTAAGGCTAGCAAGCTCAACCAGAGGTACGATCTAGGTATTGTTTGAGTCTTGATAGGGATAACAAAGATTTGAGTGAGATAGATTGTGATATCCCCGATTCTAAATAAAAAAAAAAGTGCACTTTGTTGGTGTATAAACTTCCATCTACTATCTAATAGATATCAATAATATTCATGAACTTTTAAATGAGTTTGTGATGAATTTGTAAAAGCCAAACAAACTCAAATTATTTACCTTTAATAAATTAAAATGTGGAATTTATGTTGCGGGTTATCTCTCCAAGCTCGGGTGGAGATTAGCATTTCGGGTCTAAACCCGAGGACGGCCCATCGGCCCGCTAGTCCGTGGCCCGCTAAGCCCATGGCGCGCCAAGCCCGTAGACAAAACCCGACCCTTTGCCCGTGTATTAAGCGGACGGGCCGGACCTTACTATTTGCAAGCAGACCGGGCTTAGCTTGCGGGTTTGAAAAACTCGTTTGAAAGCCTGTTTAACCCGTTTGAAAACTTTTATTTTATTTTTCTTTTTGAATATTTGTCCACAATACCCTTATTCTACTATTAAAATGGAGTATATATATAATGTTTTAATAATATTATTCATTAAATGGAGCATGTTTAATATTTTAACAATTTGTTTTCATTGTTTTTGTATTTTACTAAATATTCTCATATCTATAACTATATAAAATGAAGAAAGTTTTGCTATATATAGAAACAAGCCCAATTGTGTGTCTTAAATAGAAAATTTGGATTGGGTTGGGCAATGTGTTAAAGAAATTTGGAGTGGGTCGTTTGGGCCTTTTGGTAAGGAATGGGTTGTTAATCTATTCATGGGAGTTCTCTGTAATGAGCTTTGACGATAAAGGAATGGGTTGGTCTCCTATAAAACGCGTTTTTCCTAATGGTTAGGAAAAACTTGTTTTTTAAAACCTTCTGGCTACACTTTCAAAGGTTCTGGCTATCAATCTCATATCCAGAAGACTTTATATTGATATCCAGAAGGCTTTATACTGATATCCAGGACCCTTTTGGCTATCACTTTCAAAGGTTCTGGCTATCAATCTCATATCCAGAAGGCTTTATATTGATATCCAGAACTCTTCTGGCTATCACTTTCAAAGGTTCTGGCTGTCACTTTCAAAGGTTCTGACTATCAATCTCATATCCAGAAAGCTTCATATTGATATCCAGAACCGTTGAGAAGTTATGATTATTTACAAAAATGCACCGCGCGTTTTTTAAAGAAGTTCCACATATTTACAAAAATGACACCGCGTTTTTTTAAAACACGTTTTTCCTGAGAGTTAGGAAAACGCGTTTTTCCCAAGATTTTGTGTAAAGGAATCCACATGTGGAAAATACAATAGACTTGAAATGTTTTGATTTTTTAGTGTTATAAATTTAGTGTTTTAGTTTAAACAAAAATTATTTTCTCATTTCCACTAAAGAAAAAACTTACTTTTAATTAAACTACAAAAGTTAAAATTTACAAGTTTTTTTTTTTTTTTTTTTTTTGGAAAGGTCAAGTTTTATTATTGTAATCTTTTTTTAAAAAAAGAAAAAGAAAAGAAAATTACCATAATGTTTGTAAATTACACAAACATTATACCTCCCTTCTCAAAATTAATATTAGTACTCTTTATTTAAAAGTCTTACTTTATTTTTTAATACGTTCTAAAGTAAGAGTTGCGTCTTTAATAGAGCAAATTATGAATAGTGTTTTGAGCAACTTTGTAATTTATTAATTACAAAACAGACCAACACTTTTTTTTTTCTTTTTTCTTTTTAAATCTAACTAACCACCAGTTTATTAACCTACTTTTTAACCTTGATATCTAGATAGTGATTTAAAAAATTATGTTCTCAACTCACTTAAAATATTTACGTATTCTTTATTGTTTCTAATAAGCATGTATAACCAAAGTAAGATTTTTTTCGGGACATAATGAGTAGTTTTTATTTTGCATCAAAAAGAATAATAATACTAATTAAAAAGAACATTTTTTTTTTGAGAATAGCTTAGTGTAATATTTTATATTAGAGAAATCGTAAATTTATTTGATAAATTATACAGTAATTATTAGCCTGGCGTGTTTAATCAAATATTTATAGAAAAATGAATATAATTGCATAATCAGAACATAGTTATACTCCCCCATAATGTGATTTCAAGCACTTGGTTCTTAATTATCTAATCAAATACAGGTAAGAGCATCATTTTTCTTTATCAGAACAGGTAATACAGTATTTTTTTTAATTAGGCATTTATAGACTCTCTTTCCATTTAGTCCATCCTAATTAAGGAATTGAAGGTTGAAAGACTTTATGCTTCTTATTGCTCTAACCATAACTCACTTTTCTCTTAAACTATCTTATGATACTTAATCCAATCAATTAGTAATATAAAAACTAGATAGTCTTACTATTTTTAAAATGAGGTCCATATAAACTTTCAAAATAAGAAAGTTGGGTGAATAAAGTCAAATATATCATTATCGTTAATTTGTTACAAGTAGTCAACTTTGCATGTAGATTGATTTTAATATGATACTTTTTAATTTTTTATTTAGTGAGAAAAATGAATTTTGATCAATATATGGTGAAAAATTACTAATTGATGCGGACATAAGGCGTTGATATTTTTGAACTAGTTTGAGTGCGTGTGCGAAATCGTCGTAACTTTGGACTCCGGATGAACCACAAAACGCACCATATATCAAATCAAACGTAGGAGTGAGACGAACATAAATCACATGGCTTAGCCCCTTGATGCAGGGTTTAAAATGCCAAAAAATGTTATTGAAGGCCTCAAACGGAGTTCTAATTTTTTTAATTAGTTTTTTGACTTTTTCGTTTTTTTTTTTTTGTTGGTATAGTTAGTGTTTATTTAGTTTTAGGGTTGCAGAATGTTTAAATACTTTGTTCTAGGATTTTTGGAGACAATTTTTGTTGTTTTATGTTACTTATTATTTATTCCAATATTAGTGCACGTTCATGGATTAGATTGTCGGGTTTTAAATTATGTTATTTTTTTTAAAAAAATATATATTTATATTTTTTGAAATATTTTTATTGTTTTAGTGTACTCCCTCCGTTCCACCTCACTTGAGACTTATTTCCATTTTAGTTCGTCTCACTTCACTTGAGACTCCCCAAAATGGTAATCTATTTATAATTTTATATTCAATCTACCCCACCCACTCATTCTCTCTCTTCATTTTCCACCACACAATCCATTCAACCAACCTACTATTAACTCCACTCATTCTCTCTCTTCATTTTCTACCACACATTTTCCTTATTTTATTCTTTTTCCTTAGTTATTGTGCCCACCTCTTAGGTCTCAAGTGAGGTAGGACGGAGAGAGTATATATTATGACTGTTTAAGAGGTCGGGAAGACGTTTCATATTTTACGGAAATGACAATTTCCAACTTTAGACGTTGTTATTGAAATTAACGAATACTCCCTCCGTTTCATGTCACTTGAGACTTGTTTTTTTTCGTCCGTTTCACGTGACTTGAGACTGCCCAAAACGGTAAAGAATATTTACTATTCTTCTCACTCATTCTCTCTCCTAGTTTATTTTTACACTCACAACACAAATCAACTTACTATTCCTCACATTCATTCTCTTTCCTATTTAATTTTTCATACTCACAAACACCTCCTCTCACTATTTTTCTCGCTTACTTTTCCTTAATTTGTGTGCCAAAATTTTTGGTCTCAAGTCACATGAAACGGAGGGAGTATTAGGGGTGTAAACGGTTCGGTTTAGCTCGGTTCAAACCGCGGCCCAAACCGCAATGTACTTAAACACAATTAAAACTAATAGAAGTTGGACACAATACAACTTATAACATTACTTCTGGAAATGAAAGTACCCATCCAAACAAAAGTACGACATAACAATCATTGTTACAACTTACAAACCAAACATTCAAATTACACCAATAAATCAAGTCAACTATTAAACAAGTTTGAAGATAGGACAATAGTAGGGATAAGATAGAGATTCCAAGCCTCCAGCTGATGCACCTGTCATAAAAGAAAATCATCAGTCTCTACAACCAGTCTTGGCAAAAATATACTCCCTCCGTCCCAAAATGATATTCACATTTTTCTACGACTAACCATTTGAAGGATCACAACATACAGTGACAAAAACATATTTGCAATGGTCTACACTTCTATTGCTTGATCTAGGATTACATTAAGTATGGGTAAAATGCAGATAGACAACACCACATGGAAAATATTAGACTTCACATTATTTCCAGTCATAAAGTACTAAACTCAGTCGGAGTAAAATATGTACTAAACTCACATTGCAAGACAGGTGCAGATTCCTCATCGCAGCAAGTTCCTGTAATATAAAGAAATGCAACAAGATAACAATTAAATAGCAAGGTAGTAATTTAAATTGCAGAGAACAAGGAAAATAAATCAAAATAAGCACTTACAAACTTCAAAATTCAGTCCCTAAATGCCGAACCCACAAGATCTGAATTATCAGTGACCACTTCAAGATGTAAAACTATAATTATAAGAAGATATTTACAAACTTAAAATGAAATATATAAATGAATAAAATTGTTGAAAATAACTGATTTGTATATTGTATATAACTTACCAGATTCATAGTCACTAAAATCTTCCAACTTCATTTCAACATTAATGACAAGAGGTGCAGCACGCAACCAATCTTGTGCACAAATCAAAGACTCTACAACCTTGGGACTCAAAGAGCTACGAAATGGATCTAAGACACGTCCCCCAGTGCTAAAAGCTGACTCTGAAGCAACTGTAGTAATAGGAATTGCCAAGATGTCTTTTGCTATTAGAGAGAGAACTGGAAACCTATTGGTCCCAAAGACACAACAAGGGTATGAGAAAGGAGGCTAGAGGGGGGGGGTGAATAGCCTACTTTAAAATTTCAACCCTTTTTCAAAATTCAACCAAGTGCTTACAATCTTGAGTTTTGCGGTCAAGTAATAAACCACGCGGTCAAGGTGTAATATGCACAGCGGAAGTTTTCGATGGAAATAAGGTAGAGTTGATTTTGACTAAAATCTCTAAGGAACACCAGCACTCACGGTCAACCAGGTTGCGGTCGAGTGAGTCCGGTCAAGGTAAGTGCGGTCAAGAGAAATGTGGTCAAGAGATTGAGATTTTGAAAGTTGTTGTCTTAGAAGTTTTGGCAAAAGATAAGTTAGTCAGATTTTATCTTAGGCAATGTGAAGAACAGACAAACACAATTCACAACAGTTCTTAAATCTGAAAGATCAAATAATAAACGACAAACAAGATTAATATGAACAATGAAGAACAAGATGAACAATACTTGAAAGTAAATTTGCAGAAAGTAAAATGACACAAGTATTTGGAAAGGTTCGATCTGTTAAAAGATCTACGTCCTTTACCAAGATGGTCAGTCTTGGATTTTGAATGGAGGTATATATTGATTCTTGAGTGTACAGATTACAGAGATGAAGCTTTGAATCAACACCTTCTTTCTATGAAGTTCAAATCCTAGACTTAGACCAGTGTATCCCTTTTGATTCAATCTATATGATTGATCAATTGGGGTGAGTGTGTGTGTAAGAATGTGAAGCTCTTTAAAATCTAAGTGATTTAGAGCCTAAAGAATCTTATGTGTTACAAGGCTTGAGATGACTTGTTTGTTGCTGGAGATCTTTGAAGGTTTGAAGGTGAGTTCTTTGAAGATTCAAAGGATTCTGGAAATCTTGAGTATGATCTTCAATCACCAAGTATTTCAACAACAATTTCTCTCTTTTAATCTCAGCTTATTTCAATGAAGAACTTAAGGGCTATTTATAGCCTTGAATGAGAAAATAGCTGTTGGAATTACTTGAGCTCCAAGTTGAAGGACAGTGAGCTGTTGAATTCTAATTGGAGCTCAATCTGAGATTGTCCTTTTTGCAGATAAGAGGTGGTCCCACTTAGAGGAATTCAAATTTGAATTACTTGGGGTTCAAGTTCTGCAACGTTCTAAACTAACCATAGTTTAGGACACAAGTGACCATGGTTGAGTTTGAATACTTGGATTCTTGGACTTCTTCATTTCTTGCGGTCAAGACCTCACGGTCGGGAGCTTCACGGTCGAGTGATCTACCACTGAGAAGTGAGTTCACGGTCAAGTGGTCTTCCACGGTCAGGTGAGCTACCACGGTCAAGTGAGTTCACGGTCAAGTGGTCTTCCACGGTCAGGTGAGCTACCACGGTCAAGTGAGTTTACGGTCAAGGACTTGACCACTAAAATTCCAGACTTAGAAAATTTTCAGGCTATCAATCTAAAGCCTATACTATCAAAGTGGACTATTCTAAAAATGAAGTTTAAAACTTTTACAATATATCCTAAAGTCCACAAAAGATAAAATTAGGTTATGGGATCAATCAAATCTAGGTAATAGGAGTGGTTTATAATAGCATACCCAACAAAACCTATGAGCATTCATTTTCCACCAAAACAAAATATCGAAGTCCCCATCTTTTCTCTTGACTATTTCATCCAAGAACCTTTCAATTTCTGACTTTGCACCATTGTCCACTTCTTCTAAGTGCTTGTAATATGCACTTTGCATATCTTCAAAATTATCACAGGAACATGAAGATTCAACCTCTTTTTCCTTCTCAACGGCCTTCTTAACACTTGCTTTCGCATTTTTGTTAATAACCTCATAACAAGAATACATGCGAAACAAAGTGTCCTTCACACTCTTTTCCAATTCAGTCACCTTTTCAATACTATAAATTGTTCCATAGCAAAACTTCACATAGTTCAACTTGAATCGAGGATATAAGACAACCGCAAGTAAACGATTCATGTTAATCTTACTCATATCACCCCAATATTTGTCAAACCTTACTCATATCACCCCAATATTTGTCAAACTTCTTTTGCATTGACTTTCCCATCGCTTTCAAATCAATATCATTATTATCATTAGCCCAATTAATCAAGTTCCTTTGAATCATAAGCACATCATGAAAGTAAGTATTAGAAGTGACATATAAGCAACCCGAAAATATCCTAGTGACATTATAGAAAGTTTCCAAGAACTTACATAAAGTACTAGCACGTGACCAATCACTTGTTGTAGGAGAACCATTAGGGAGATCGCTATCAAAAGTAGTCTCTAAATCCATGACTTCAAATGCCTTTTAAACTTAAGAGCAGTTTTTAACATGAGAAATGTGTAGTTCCACCTAGTCGGGACATCTAGGACTAACTTGCTTTTATGAGGGATTTCTTCTCGCTCACAAAAATCCTGAAAAAGATGTGCTCTTTGTGGGGAACTCCTTATATACCTCACAGCTGCTCGAATTCTGCTGATTGATTCATCTATCTCTCCAATCCCATCTCTAACAATTAAGTTCAGAATATGGGCACAACACCTCATGTGAAAGAACTCACCCTCCAAAACAACTCCACCTTTTCTTACAAGTTTTTCTTCAAATGATCAACATCAGTGTCATTAGCTGAAGCATTATCAAGCTTGATAGTAAAAACCTTCTCAATACCCCAATCAATCATGCAAGCCTCAACTGCACTAGCAATTGCAAGGCCTTTGTGACTATTAACAGCTTTGAAATTAAGATCTCTTTTGTGTAATTTCCATTCCTGATCAATAATGTGCGAAGTGAGAACCATATAACTCAAGTTTTGCAAAGATGTCCATATATCACTTGTGAGGCAAATCCTATTAGCATTAAAAGATAAATCCCTTTTCAACTTTTTCTTCTCCCTATTGTATATTTCCATTCAATCCTTAGCTATGGTGTTGCGACACACTATCTCCAACCTAGGTTGAGCAACACTCACTAAACGCTTGAAGCCCTCATGCCCAATAAAGCTAAATGGAAGCTCATCGATAATTATCATTTCTGCAATAGCTTCTCTACACTTAACTTTATCAAATTTCCAAGGAAGTAATTTGCTTTCCCCTTCCCCTTCTTTGAAACTCTCAAGTGTACTTTGATTTTTCATCTTTTCATTATACGAATATTTAGGACACCTGGGTATATGTTTGGAAAGAGTACTAGTACTACAAGTAGAAGCATATGACACATTACAGTACTTACAGTTTGAACGCAACAGCTTTTTACCATTTTTATCCATGGTTCTATTAAAATGTTCCCAAACGTCTGATACAAAAGCTTTACTCTTATCACTACATCCACCCACTGCAGAAGATTCAACTTCAGTGTCTTGGGTTGAAGCTTTTCGCTTCCTTGACATTTCAACCTAAATTAACAAGAAATATATAAATTGATCAGAACCAGAAGGCAGAACAATAACAGTAACAATTTCAATAGCCAATCACAAGTATGTAAGTTGAAGAAATCTTACACTGCAGTCCTTGTCAGCATCCATGTCTGAAATCAGAAGATCGTTTGGAAGTTGCAAGCCCTAAAAAACAACGAATTGAAGAGTAATGTTAGAAATTAAGAAATTTTAATTGTAAATCACCAAAATAAACAGAATAAACAAGATTGAATTACCGGGAAATGTGAGATCGATAGTCAAGCAAACACCGATCACGTTTAGGGTTCCGACTTGCACATAGCCGGAAAAAGAGTGACGAAATCTATTCAGTTCAAGGAATTGAATAGGGTTCTGACTTGAGAGACGTAGAGCAAGGACACTTGAGACGCTTGAGATGGAGGAAGGTGGAGGCGGAGGAAGAGGGAAGCGATGAGGAGTGGAAGAATGGAGTCGAGAGTCGTAGAGCAGCGCCGCTGAAACTAAATGAATTGAAACTTGAAAGTTTTAAACGTGAATAATGAAAATAGGGTTTCACTAAAATGGACGGTGGATAAGTAACATAGGTAAAATATCAACGGTCCAACAGTTACCTGGTTCGGTTCCTCGGTTCGATTTGAATAGTTCGGTTTAGCTCGGTTTGGTTCGACTTCAGTTGGTGAGACCGTGAGCTGAACCGAACCACACGGTTTATTGATTTTCAAGACCGTAGCTGAACCACTGGTGTGTAAAAACCGAACCAAATCATACGGTTTGGTTCGATTCGGTCTCGAACCGCGGTTCAAACCGAACCGCTGACACCCCTAGGGAGTATATGGTGCCATTATGTTGGTCTTATCTTGAAGAAAATAGTATTCTGTCATGGTCAACTATATATTGCTATTTCACGTTTAGGGTTCCGACTTGCACCTAGCCGGAAAAGAGAGTGACGAAATCTATTCAGTTCAACGAATTGAATAGGGTTCTGACTTGAGAGACGTAGAGCAGGGACACTTGAGACGCTTGAGATGGAGGAAGGTGGAGGCGGAGGAAGAGGGAAGCGATGAGGAGAGGAAGAATGGAGTCGAGAGTCGTAGAGCAGCGCCGCTGAAACTAAATGAATTGAAACTTGAAAGTTTTAAACGTGAATAATGAAAATAGGGTTTCACTAAAATGGACGGTGGATAATTAACATAGGTAAAATATCAACGGTCCAACAGTTACCTGGTTCGGTTCCTCGGTTCAGTTCATCGGTTCGGTTTGAACAGTTCGGTTTAGCTCGGTTTGGTTCGGTTTGGTTCGACTTCAGTGGTGAGACCGTGAGTTGAACCGAACCACACGGTTTATTGATTTTCAAGACCGTAGCTGAACCACTGGTGTGTAAAAACCGAACCAAATCATACGGTTTGGTTCGGTTCGGTCTCGAACCGCGGTTCAAACCGAACCGCTGACACCCCTAGGGAGTATATGGTGCCATTATGTTGGTCTTCTCTTGAAGAAAATAGTATTCTGTCATGGTCAACTATATATTGTTATTTCACGCGTTAGAGATGCAGTTAACCTTAAGATATTGATATGTAACGATAACATTTCCAACCAAACTGATGTTATTACTGATGACAATGTTGTCTTCAAAAAAGCTTTTTATAGTGTGTGATTTTTTTAATGCGATACTCTTATTGAACTCATATAAGTTTATTCAAAATGAGAATAAGTAATAGCCCGTGTATTGTACGGGAGTAACACTAGTTAAAAACAAATAAAACCCGTTGAATAAAACTTATGGGTTTAAAGACGGGCTGGGCTTGGGACTTGCGAACAAGGCCGAACCGAGTTCAACCCGCGGGCTCACACATCACAAACGAGCTTAAACCCATTTACTCGCGGGTTTAACTAAACAAAAGCCGGACCGAACCGAGCTACCCTAATGCCCATATTCAAGCTCGGGTAATTAAATAACTGACCTCACATTTGGAGAGGTAGAAGCCCAAAGACAAAACCAAGAACCAAATTGACTCCTTAAACCTCATAGAGCAATCAACGAAGGGTCAATCATGTAAATTCGAGAAAAACAGTGGGCTGGCGGGCCCACCCCACTAACTCCCAAAAATCTGACCCCACGTCGCCCTCTCTGACTCAGATCAACCGCCTCTCTCCTCCTCTTTCTCTCTCTCTCGGTCTTTTTCTTTCTCAGCCCAACTTCTCTTTTAAATCCCCAACTATCCCTTTACAAATCAAACCCTATAATTCGCCGGAATCCCCACCGTTAACCGGATCTCGTTTCTCCGAACAACTTTTACCTCCACGAACTGGAGATCGGACGGCCATGTATATCGAGGACATCTCGCCACCGCTACCACCGCCGACGCTTAAGTCGGCTGCATCGTCCGGAAAGCCGATCGTCATCAGATCCGTATGGTCCTCCAACGTCGAATCTGAGATTCAATTAATTGGATCCCTGATCGACAACTACTCATTTGTTTCCATGGACACAGAGTTCCCCGGCGTCGTTTGCCGCCCGACGGAAGACTACTTGCGCAATCAAAGCCCGAATATGCACTACTTTTGGCTCAAATCAAACGTTGACATTTTAAACCTGATCCAAGTCGGCTTGACTTTATCAGATGCCGACGGTAACCTCCCGGATCTAGGCACTAACAACCAGTTCATCTGGGAGTTCAACTTCAAGGACTTCGATGTGGCGCGTGATCAGCACGCTCCGGACTCCGTCGAGTTACTGAAGCGGCAGGGGATCGATTTCGAGAAGAATCTCCAGGACGGCATCGACTCCAACATATTCTCCCAGTTGGTCATGTCGTCGGGGCTCGTTTGTAACGAAATGGTGACTTGGGTAACGTTTCACAGCGCGTACGATTTTGCCTACCTAGTCAAAGTCTTAACCGGGCAGCCGTTGCCGGCCGACTTGAATCTGTTCCAGAACTTGCTGAAGGTGTTCTTCGGAACGAAGGTTTTTGATGTGAAGCATCTGATGAAGTTCTGTGATAGCCTTTATGGTGGTTTGGACCGGGTGGCTCGGACACTTGATGTGAAGCGGGCGGTCGGAAAGACTCACCAGGCCGGGTCAGACAGCTTGCTGACTTGGCACGCATTTCAGAAGATCAAGGATCTTTGCAGAGATGGTCCTGACAAGTACGCCGGTGTTCTGTATGGACTAGAGGTTTTTTGAATTTCTATGTAGTCTTTTTTTTTCATATAAAATTTCCTTCCTTAGCCAATGTGTACAATCGTTCGGCTTTAATATAAAAAATTAGTTTGATATAATCATTGGACTATTCTTAATTTGAGCTCCCATATCTTTTTATGAGAATTCATTTAAACTTGCTCGCTATATTTTACCCTGTGTGGGGGGGGGGGGGGGGAAGAAGTGTGTTAAGTTCTCATCAGTGTGCTGTCCTGTTTGAAAGTGTAGATTTTATGGTTTAGGGTTGAGTGGTGGTTTTGAGAAGGAGAGGGTTTTCCTTTTTATTTGTTTCGATTGAAGTACAATGTTTGATAGATAAACTTGTCAACGAGTGGCAGTTTTTATGTACGAGTGACAAATGGGATGGATGGGGTGGGGGGTTTTGTTGTGAAACTTGGTTTTAGGCTTTGAAAATTGGGGGAATCTGCTGTTAGCTTCATCATTTCAAGATTTAATGTCTGAGAAGTTGCAGATGAAGATGTAAGTTGACGAGATGAAGATCATATAGGAAACATGATCCTCTGGCATGGTGAGTGTATAAAGGGCACCTATTGATAAGGTGCGTTATATCTTCTCATCGACATTGAAATTTTAATTTCTCTCCGGTACAAGTCAAAGGTAATATTTGAACTGAGATGATTTGATGGTAGTTAATAGCTGGTGCTCCTTGGGTTTGTGAGGATTAAGCTTTTCCCATCCTAATTTGAAGTTCCTTATTTTATTATTAGGGTAATATTGAGGATGAAGCTCTAGGATATGTAGCACACGATGCCATATTTTTCGAGGTTGAAGATGTAATGCAGTAAGTTCAGTATGTATCTCTGATCGGTGCTCTATGAAGTAAGGAAAACATGGATTACCTAACAATGAATCTAGATGTTAATAGCAGCCATACCAACAGTTCGAATGCTTATTGTTCCAGTGTTGATAGGTTTCAGGTAATGGCGTCTTCTTAGGATCAGCAATACCATTGTCCATTGCTTCATTGATGGCATGTAGGATTTCTATCATCACCTTTAATAAGATGGCAATATTTCATACATTAGGACACCTGCTAGATGCTTGACGGGAGGTGAGCTCCTGGTTATTGACTTTGTATGGGCTGATATTGTGAGAAAGACACTTCTGCTATTCACCCCAATTGTTGTACTCCTTTTTTCATACTCACTTTGTCCCGGAAAGTTTATCCTATTTTGACTCTTTATGGTCAAAATAAATGAACTTTGACCAAGCATTGGTGTCAATCTAATGTTCACAATGAAATTTTAAAAATTGTTATCGATAAATCACTTAATGATTTGTCAATTACAATTTTTAAAATTTCACTAGAATGATTAGATCGACATCAATGTTTGGTCAAGTTCATTTTTATTGACCATAAAAAGTCAAAACGGGACAAATTTTCTGGGACAGAGGGAGTAAATGTTTTCTGAAGAGTTTCTTTGTGGAGGTAGGAGGTATCGTGATTTTTATATTTCTCTGATAATACTCTTATGGGTGTTTGCTAATTTTGTTAAACTATTGTCTTTTGTCCTGATGTATTAATGTCGGGTTACGGTGAAAGCTGACTCATCTATTAAGAAACAGACGCATTAGATCTACATTCTATGTAATCTTGAATCTTTTTCAAATCAATGTTTAACATAATGGTCCTACTATTTTAGGGACCTTCAGATAACTGCATGTGCTGTATGACCTTTCTATGCTTTTGTAATTAAGATTCTAAATAAATATAAACAGTTACCACCTTTAGTAGACAGTATACTGTATTTTATGACTATATAGCTGTCAAAGGGGTCAAGCCAGAGGCCAGTGAGAGGCACTTGAGGTGACCGGAAAGCAAGGTGTGAAGCGAGAAAATGGATTAGGCCGAAAAATAATATTTAGAAAGATATATATTGTCGATGAAATATTTTTTGATGTTATTTACGTTTTCTAAATGACATTGTCTTCTCTCATCTGGATGGTTCATTCTGGAATCGTTCCAATTTAAAGTTGAGCTGCCTAGTAGTTCACAGTTATAGCTATGATGATAAAAAAGAGAGCGAATTATTGCACAATTAAGGCATAATACTCTGCAAACTGCTTTAGTCTCCCTCTCTCGTACACGCACACAAACACACTCATGTAATCTTCTATCATGTACAGTAGACAAGAAGTGGTCAACTAATTCAGGTCTTCAGTTTCACCAACCTAAATGAGTTAGTCTTAGCCTCCAGCTTATCTCATAATTGTCCAAACCCGTGGACATTTTTAAATCTGCAAGGGGTCTGTAAAATCTTGTGAGAAGTCACACTACACCTTGTAGAACAGAGGCAATGAAGCCTCTCGTACGCTCGCCTCTCGCATGGCCTGCCTTTGACAACTATGTGGATGAAATTGCTCAAGAGAATTGCATTGAAGAACATGACCATTGGGGACATGTCTTGATTATTGCAAGACACGTGGTACATTTCTTTAGCTCCTCTGTCTGTTCCGAAGCTTCTCTTTAATAATAGGCATGTCTAGACCTGCATCCTTTTGGTAGTTTCTAGTTCATACTAGTCTAATTTCTAGCATGATGTACCAGCTATACAGAAAATGTCTGTTAGAAAAGGCAAACAAGGCTCCAGATTTTGGTATAAATAAACTAAACTATTAGCTACAAACATACTCCTTTTGTGTATATTTTGTCCGCTGAAGTGTCCAGTTATGATAACGAAGACTCTTAGATGAGAAAAAATTGATGGCATCAAAGTAGCGTAGTATTAACACAAAATGGGAAGGAAACTGTTTGACAGAGTTTGTTGAAGAGGTTTTTAATGCATCATCAGCCTGTATCTGATACGGAGGCAGATGTTAAAACTTTCCGAAACTCACTATTGCAATTAATGAAATATTGGCATTTAAATTTTGCTCCTCCATGCCTGAGTGTCAATTTTTGATTTTTCAAGAAAATTAAGTTGTCTTTTAAGCACTTCTAGTGGTGCATAGCCTTCTGCTTCATCACAAGTGAAATTTAGAACATAATAGTTTGTAGGGTTATTTTTAGGGATGTCAAGGGGCCGAGTTTGGGACGGGGTTTCCAAACCAGCTCCTACACAGAATCTCTGAATCCCAAACCCACCCGCTGTGGATAAGTCAAAACCCGAACCTGCCCCTCCCTGTTTACTATAAAACTTGCATGAAAGATTACACACACACACACACACACACACACACACATATATATATATATACTCCCTCCGTCCCACCTCACTTGAGACTTATTTCCATTTTGGTCCATCCCACTTCACTTGAGACTCCCCAAAATGGTAATCCTTTTATAATTTTATATTCAATCTGCCCCACCCACTTATTCTCTCTCTTCATTTTCCACCACACAATTCATTCAACCAACCTACTATTAACCCCACTCATTCTCTCTCTTCATTTTCTACCACACATTTTCCTTATTTTGTTCTTTTTTCCTTAGTTATTGTGCCCACCTCTTAGGTCTCAAGTGAGGTGGGACGGAGGGAGTATATATTTTAATCCTTATAGAGATAGAGACAATACATTACATCTTCAAACATGAAGGAGAATAAAAGTTAAATATACCATTTTTATGGAAATCATTGTAAATAAAGATATATGTAATGCGGGTTTGGTTTAAACGGGGTGGTTTTGAGGTATTACCGAACTCGTCCCAAACCCAACCGGTTTAAAAAATCCTTACGAAACCTGTTCCATTAGGAATCAGACATTATGGGCCTTCCTCCATCCCTATTCTTTTTTTTTTTTTTTTTTCTTTGCAACTTTACTATAGATGAACGCCTTATATGGACGGGAATTTTGGAAAACTGACGTTCATTTAGCAACGGATGGGGTGGAACTACAAAATTTAGTAAACTGAGGACAGATGCCTTTTGTTGTAGTAGTTCTGTACTCTGGAATATCGCTTAGGATTTAGTTTGGAAAAATTATTCTTCCAAGGTAACGGCTTGGCCAGATTGGCCAATCTTGGAATCTGTAGCTTGCGTTCTGTCTAATTCTTGATTTATGGTATTAGGGTATCGATGAGATCCTATGTCTTATCAGATTGCACAAAGCTGAAATAGGAAACAAGCCACCAAGCCTTCAGATTG
Organism: Campanula takesimana; assembly: GCA_026119855.1. NCBI lineage: Eukaryota > Viridiplantae > Streptophyta > Magnoliopsida > Asterales > Campanulaceae > Campanula > Campanula takesimana. The sequence continues at coordinate 77,185 of JAOWBW010001000.1, forward strand.
CAGCAGCCTGAAGCAGCCTGAAGCAGTAAATTAGTTTGTAATGTTGCTGAAAGCTATCAGAACTTCGATAATTGCATGGATCACATTTCGATATTCTAAATACTTCCAATTGCAGGACATGATATGATTGAGTCGAACTTCTGATTTTGCTTACAGTTTGTGGTACGTCATACCATCCAATTTTGACTTCTCTGATATACAATCTATCTAATCCTTTCTGATTATGTCGCAACGACTTGTTCTTCTAAATACTGTTAATTGCAGGATATGATAAGATTGAGTCGAACTCTTGAGCCTGCTTATAGTTTGTGGTATGTCACACCTGCCAACTTTGACTTCTCAGATATACAATCTATCTAATCCTTTCTGATTTATGTCGCAATTTCTTGTTCTTGAGACCATGACCATTAACTTGTTTTCTGATATCAAGTTTATTGCATAGTGATGGAGTAGTTGAAGTACTTAACTTAATTAGGCATGCTGGGACTTGATCTATTTTAGGTTGTCATAGATACGAAGTTTGGAGATGAGTTCAAGAGCTATTAAAAGCATGACGCATGTTATAACTTCGGATAATTTGTGTTAAGTTATTGTATGATCTTAGTCTTGAAAATGGGACCTGGAATTACTGAAATCTGAGCCTGAATAGTCACTGAGATGTGGTTTACTCATGTATGTCGTCTTTTCTGCTCGATCGCTGACTTATGGGGAGTAGATCTGTTTTGTAAGTCCACTGCACTCCTGAGAAGTGCAGATTGATGGTGTTGGCAGGGGTTAAGAACATTTGTGCATTCAAGTTGTGTTGATCAAAGAAGAGATGTCTGAAATCAAGACTAATGAAACTAGAGATTTTTTCGATGCCTGTTTTCTGGAGTCAATGAACCGGTACATCGATAAATAAGTATTAGATGTATTTTTCAGACTTACTGCTTTATCATTTTTTTAATATGCATGGTCAGGACGCTAGAAATTTGTTAGATAAACAGAGAGGAATGATTCATGAGAGGAGAGGCAAGTACTTTCGAAATTACATTCTATATCCGTATGTGGTGAAGATAAGTACTTTTATTCTGCACTACTCGTAACCCAAGTGAAGCACGTGTGCCTCTCTAGGCATGGTGACCAGCATTTGATGTATTCCCATTGATTGCTGTGCCATTTTCAATGGTTTGTCTACCTGCCTAAGATTTTTGTGTGACGTTTATTTGTTGAAGGTGTTCTTTGGAAGTAACCCACCAGACTGGATCAGACAGCTTTGCTGCGCATTCCTGAAGATTATTGATATAAGGATGGGCCTGACAAGTACGCCTGTATTCTGTACGGTCTAGAGGTTTATAAAGTTAAAAGTTAGTTGAGCCTCCCCAAAATGATCTTCCTATTTGACTATTTAAACTTTTTAAGGATATAAACATTTGCTTCACTAGTCATGCTTTGTTTATGCACTTTTAAGCCTAAATTATAGAAATGAGAAGAACTTTTTCAGACAATGAAAAATGACATATGAGAAGATCATTTTGGGACAGAGGGAGTATTATTCTTTCAAGTATTCTTTATTTGATCTCTCTTCTCTATGTGAATATGTCTAACTATTTATTTTTGGCCTTTTTTGCTCATTACTGTAGGGAAATTTGGCATGTTCGTACCAGTGTGCTGTCCCTGTTGGTAAGTGTAGGTATATGCTTTAGAATTTTGCCTTCAGTTCTGATTTGTAAGATTTTTCTTTGTTCTGAACTTCTGATATACTCTCTCTGTCCCAAAATGATCTTCCCACTTATTTTGCCTTCGCTATGAATGAACTTTGAGCAATGATTTTAGGTTGATTTAATTATACTAATGAAAATCTAAAACTTGTTATTGATACACCATCAACAATGCTATCAATAACAAGTTATAGAGTTGCATTTGGATAATTAAATCAACCTAAAATTTTGGCTCAAAGTTCATTCGTAGTAATGACAACAAAAATATGGGAAGATCATTTTGGGACGGAGGGGGTATATGAAAAGATGGATTGTAATTTTGTTGAGACTATCTGGTGTAATATGCTTGTTCGAGAGCAACCTTTGAAACTTTAGAAATTTGGTTTTTGGAGTTGAAAAGATGGAAAATCTGCCTAATATGCTTGAGAAATTTTATTTGAAACGATATATTGCTTGAAATATGACTGACTATCATTTTATGTGGACGGGTCATATTATAGATACGATCACAACGATTGTGAGTTTATGAAGGGCACCAATAGGCAACATGCTTCATATCTGTCCACCAACTATCAAGTTGTGTGTCTTCTCCAGTCAGTGGCATATGATTTTGTAATATTGAGATACTTTGGCATTGTTGTTGAGAGAACTAATAAATGGTGATGGTTGTGGATGAACCTTTTCCCATGCAGGTTAGCTTTTGTATATTACTCCCCCCGTCCCAAAATGATCTTCTCATTTGCCATTTTTCATTGTCCCAAAAAGTTCTTCTCATTTCTACAATTTAGGCTTACATGTGCATAAATACAACATGGCTAGTGAAGCAAGTGTTCATATCCTTAAAAAGTTTGAATAGTCAATTGTGAAGATCATTTTGGGACGGAGGGAGTATGATAAGTAATGAGGAAGGAGATGCAACTCTTGGATATGAACACTTGGATGCCGTCATATTTTTTTAAGTAGAATTTCAGAAAGCGGTAAAATCGGTACGTTTAGGTTATCCCAGATCGGCTCAAGCTGCTTTACACGATGATAAATACAATGATCCTATTTCTCATTGTCCCCCAGATAACTGCATGAGCTGTGTGACCCTCATGGGCTATTGTAGTTGTGATTCTAACTAACTTAAAACATTTTACACTTGTCACTTGTCACTTGTCACCTCAGTATACATCATACCAAATTGGATGACATTGCATAAAATATTTTTTAATGATGAACATGACCATTGAGAGTCATGTTCCTGACAAATACTCCGATATTCTGCACGGTCTAGAGGGTTTATAAATTTTCATGTAGTATTTTCTTGATTTGCTTCACTCAGCCAATGTATACAAGCGTTAAGCTTTAATATGAAAAATTAGTTTATTTGTTATGATTTCTTATATATATATGCATCAATCTATTTCTTTCGCTGATTATATTCTGTCCTGTAGGGTAAATCTGGGAAGTTCTCATCAGTTCGCTGTCCTGGTGAACACTATATATTTACGGTTTAGGGCTGACATGTAGTTTTGAGAAGGAGAGGGGTTAGTTACATTTGAGATTTTTCCTTAAGATGTGATAATTGTTGAGGAATAATATATAGGGTGAAATGTCTAAGAATTCAAGAATGTATTATGCCCCTCGCCTTATTACGCAGATAGTAGTACAGATGTTAATAGTTCAGCCACAACAAATTGATATGTTAAGAGTTCCATTGTTCATATTGCCTTCATTTTCTGACGTCTTGTACGAATCTGCCATACCTATTTTTGTTGCTTCACTCGTGATTTCCATATTGTCTTATAAATTATGACAACATTTCGTGCCCTTCAGCTCCTGCTAGCTGTTTATGGGAAGCCCTGTTCTAGCCATTATAGGTTATTAAAGACATGTCCTCTATTTATCCTAACTGCCATGCTCCTTTTTTCATACGAGTTTCGATGAGAAAAATATTTATGAAGTGTGTACATGTTTCTCTGATATATTCTTGTGGACATTTACTAACATTATTAACAATGTGTTTTGTAGGGTTGCACGGTATTGCTATAGAGTTCTTGCTAAAGGTAAGCGACCTATTAAGTAACAGATTCATTAAATTTACACTCTAAAACATGAATTGTCTCAACTCAGTAGCAAACACAATGATCCTATTATTTGGGGGACCGGGTTTCGTAGTTGTGATTTCTTTTCCCCTTTGGTCAGTTGAGGAGGAGAGACTGAGCATGGCATGTCGCACCTGCATCTTTTTGGTTTGATTCTACTTCCCTATGGTTTACGATCTGTACAGAAAGTATCATCAGTCAAAATAGGCAGATGGCACTCCAGTTTGGTATTTACTCCATGCGTCCTACTAAAATGATAGTCACGTTTGACTTTTCAAACATTTTAAGGTTACTCTATATGTTTTGGAAATTCAGTGATTAATTGTGCAAATGGGACAAACTTTTTGGGACAAACAAAAAGAGGAAATAAGACTATCATTTTACAAAGTGTTGCAATTTAACTCCCAACATTTCATTTTGTGCAACCCCCTTCCCCACATTGACTTTTTGTTTCAATTCAATGTAAATTTAGTTAAGAATCGAGTAAACTGCATTTTTGCCATTCGTACTATTGAGTTTTTTCATATTTACATATGTACTACCGAAACAATAAAAGTAACCTGTGTACTATTGATAAATTAGCAAAACTAACAAAAATCGTTAATGGGTGTTAGTGGACGCTAATGGGCGTTAAAAATTTAACGGATATTATGACTATTAATAGAAAACCCCCACCCTCCTTAACTCACCGGCTCAGTCCCTCCCCCCCCCCTCCAAAACACACACACACACACACTTCTCTCTCCACATCTCTCCGACTCCCCACCGGCGATTGGCGACCGGCGACCTTCGTCTCTCCCTCTCCAGATTCGTCTCTCTCTCTCCGGATCCGTCTCTCTCCACATGAAATCCGGCCAAATCTCACTCTCTTCTCCGATCGTCCAGGTATCTTCTCCAACTTATCCAAATCCCACGACCCTATCACCGCCGCCCTTCCTCGTCGGCCATCAAATCCTCTCCGCCGCCGCCTCAACAGCAGGGTCGAAGTTGGGTTTCAGATCTCGAATTGGAGGTAATTTGTACGGATTGGAATGAAGTGTTTGGCAGTTGAGAGCAGGCTAAGAGAGCGGCACCGTTGAGGATGACTTGGTGGATGGCGGCGGCGATCTCGGAGGAGACGAGTGACATCTGGTCATCGCCGATTAGAGTGACATCTGCAAATACGTCAACACCACCTCACCATATCCATTTTCGTCATCATCAGACTGCCATGAAGCTCCAAGCTCGTAAACAGAGCACCCTAGATTGAAATCAGATCTGGATCCTTCGTCTTCCATCGTTTCCCAGTCCGCCCCTTCCCCCCCCCCCCCCTCTCTTTCCAAATCTGATTTTGTAGTCAGATTGAGTTGTTTTTAATGTTTGTTTTGAGTATCATCAAATTCGATTAAGACGTGTATATGTTAGTTTAGTCAAATTAGTTTTATAGATGATTTTGGTTTTGTATAATTTGATTTGGGTTTGATTTTAATTTTGAACTCGAGATTTGTGGAGTTTTTCTTTGATTTAGGTAATTGGTTCTTTAATTTCAATTCATCAAATGAACTGGAGTATTGCTTTTAGAATGTGGCTGGTAATTTTATTTTTGGTATTGGTGGCGGTGATTTTGGTGGTGGTGAGGTAGCTGTGATGGTTGTGGTGGTGGAGATGAAGGTGGCTGCAAGGGTGAAAATATGGTGGGGAAGTGACTAAAACGAAAAATGTCAAAATTTCAGGATGAAAACGGAAACAAATGCATAGATTAGGGCTGAACCAGTTATTTAGCTTGTTAAGTTTCTAACACCTATTAACAACGATTTTGGTTAGTTTTGCTAATTAATCAATAATACGCATGTTCCTTTTGTTGTTTAGATAGTACGGAGGTTAAATTGATATTCTTGACATAGTACGGATGTCAGAAATGTGGTTTACTCGTTAAGAATCTAACTTTTCGTTAAAAACTTGGTCATGTGCTGCACACGTGTTGGGCAAACATGAAATTTCACATTGAAGTCGGCTATTGTTAGAATTTGTCTCCTAAACCTAACGAAAAAATATCTTGGAGTTAAATTTTTTGTTGCTATAACCTAATGAATAATTAAATTTGGTTAAAAATTCGAGTTAAAAACTGATTTAGGGGTGGAGGTTATTTGTTTCCAACTCTTAGGCCATGGAAAAAAAAAAGAGTCTATTTTACCTCTTCAAAAAGTCTATGGCGAGAGGATTCCCATAGAGATTTTTGTAATAAATTAGGCGTGTACCAAACTTTAAAAAAAATAAAAAAATTACAGCAAGTTTTAACCCACTTTTACATAATTTCTGGCTTTGCCACTAATCTTGGGCGCATATGACTGTGTAGAGATAAGGGGTAAGGAGATATCAAGAAAGGATCTTGAGCTTGTGGCATTACAATAAATAAGATTGAAAGGAGAATAGATAAGAAAAAGCAATAACAAGAGAGGCTACAATTGAAATGCCATAAAGACTGAAAGGACATTTTAGGGAAGAAGAAAACAATGTGAGTCGGAAAAAAAAAAAAAAAAAAGTGGAAGGTGAAACTCGATTATGTTCCATCATTGCGAATATTGTCCCACCTTTGGTCCCAAAATTTATTATTACTATTATGTTATTATTATTTTTTTTTAAAAAAAAAAAAACCATTTTTAGAAGGATTGTTACTCCTTGGGGGCAAATTACCTATTGGGAATATTCAACAATATTCATCTTCACAAAAAATTTATACTAGCCTCAAAATCTTTACCTTTGTTTTACCAACCACTAGAAATTGGCATTGATCCATAAGTTCTGGTCATAAAAACTAGACATGGCAAATCGGAAATCGTACCCGTGACAACTCGTCAACCCGCACCCGCGTTGGAACCGTACCCGTGGACAACCCGTTAACCGTTCTCGTCAATAATGCGGGTAGGTTAAGGTTATAGGTTTTAGGAACCCGCACCCGTAACTGTAACCGTTCTAACCGTACAAATTATGTTAGTTTTGTAACATTTTCGTTAGTTATCTAACATAGTTTGTTGATTTTCTAACATAATCTGTTAAAAATGTTAGGTTTATAAACATTTTCTGTTACGTTTTATTCATTTTAAACATATTATAACATATTTGTTCAATTTCATTGGTATCAAAAAGGACAAAAAAAAAAAACAGTTAACTTCTAACAGATTCTGTTAGATTTTTTTAACGAAACCTGTTAACAATTTAACAGTTTTTTAATTTTTTTAAAAGGGGGCAGACCCGTACCGGCCATAACCGTGTCCCACCCGTACCCGTGTATGACACGGTTAGGTTACGGTGTCGGTTATGAGTTTTGGAAACCGTACCCGTCCCGTAACCGTACTCGTCCCACCTGTATTTGGCCATATCTAATAAAATCTGGATACATAGCGGAAAAGTTGTTAGGAGTTGTAACAAGCATGCCACATAACGAATTTATTGCAAAATTGACATGCGTACTTTCAGTTTTTACTAATTAGAGTTGCAAACTTTGGAAACATCAAATGTGTTTTGCGTACTTAATGTTATAAAAAATTTGATACCACTTTTTTAACACCCATTAAAAATATAACGAAACACTCCATAAAACAATTATTCCATAATTTTTTTATAACATACGTTACTCTTTTGTAACACTCAAAATCAAAATTAATCAAAACCAAATTGGAATCCCAAATAACGTATGTTATAAAAGAGACGGTTATTTTTTAACAGACGTTACTCTTTTGCAATAAACTCGCCACATAACTTTCATACTACTTGTGTGACATCTTATCAACAAAGAAGGAGCATTCAATATGTTTTATTTAAAAAGCAGGCGCAGAGTTTGCAACTTTTATTAGGGATGAGTGCAAAACGCATGTCGGTCCATTCAATGACGGAACTCCAACTTTATACTCCCTCTGTCTCCGGAAGGATAGTTCACCTCTTTTCGTTGTTAATATGAGAGAATTTTGAGCAGTTATAAATGCTACTTATAATTATGTTAATGTGAATCTAAAAATTGATATTAATAGTACTTATAATGGTGTATCAAGAACAATTTCAAAAATTTCATTAGAATAATTAAAAATAGCCTTAATTATTACTCACAATTCCTTCGTAAAACCTATAAAAATAGGGGTACTGTCATTCTATGACGGAGGGAGTATATATGAGCAATAACCAAAACATCTAACCAAAGATTTTTGTAATTGATCACATATCACATAAACAATATTTTTATATCATACAAGTACACACGATTTTGTAATCTTTATTCCTAATCTTTTTCGCCTTAATGGAAAAAGTGTAGTTTTGTAATTGGTTCCTTACTATTTGAATCACTAGTGTTGAGCCCGTGCTACGCACGGTTTTTTTTCCCCATTTTGTCCTATGCTGGTATTAAAAAGTATGGGTGTCTTATGCTGGTATTAAAAAGTATGGGTGGTTTTCTTTGGAAAACTTTGGGACACAACTAATAAGTGGCGCATGATAGATGCACGTTTTTTTCGTTGACGTATCAATAACCTGTGTCAAACTTTACTCTTTCCAATCCAACTGATTTGCATTCCATATTTTCTCCTTAGTTAGATTTCGACGGAATCACTATTTCGGTTCTACATTAATTGGCTGTTTAGTGGTTGTATGCTCAATTTGGGCCTTAAATTTAGTGGTTGTGTGCGTTCAATTGGGTAGAGCAATCATTTGGAATTGACTTAGATGCAGCCGACTATTTTTGGAAGCTTTGAAGGTTAGTAATCATTGCCAGTGATTTATTGCTCAAATTTTATAATTGTTTGTTTCAATTGATTTGTGCTTCAGTTGCAAACGTTTTGGTAGCCATATTAATTTTTCAAAACTTTTTTTTTTATTTTTAAATTACTCCACAGATATGTTTGTGGTTGTACGGTTAAGAAAGTGAGAAGTTGTATATTGGGTAAAGGTCAATGAGTATGAATGTAGTAAAGACGTAAAATATTGGTAGGGATGGCCCTGATAATCTCAATGAGTATGAATGTAGTAAAGACGTAAAATATAAATTTTATAATTTATTGAACACTTCTCTGTAGACGACATTTTTCGTCCGGCCCTTGTAATCATCATCATCTTCAATTGCTATTATTTTAAGTCCGTTAGGACTCTTGACTCTAGAGATTGCCACATACAATTGCCCATGGCTAAAAACTGGGCTAGGTAAGTATAGTCCAACATTTTCTAAAGTCTGGCCTTGGCTTTTGTTAATCGTCATCGCGTAGCACACTCTAACAGGGAATTGTCTTCTCTTCAATGTAAACGGTAGCTTTCCCTCAGCAACTGTTAAAACTATCCTAGGAATCATAACTTTAGCACCCACGTGCGAGCCTGAAATAATTATCCCTTCAATAACCCTCTTTTCAAGCTGAGTGATGATTAGCCTAGTTCCATTGCACATTCCTTGTCTAGGATTTATGTTGCGTAACAACATAATTGGTAGCCCGGCTTTCAATTGCAAACAATGGTTTGGGATCCCTGGGAATTTAAGGCTGTTTAGGAATTCAATGGGATAAAGGATGTCGTGATTGTCAACATTATCTGTAGCATTATCAAATGAGTCGTAGCTCAACTATTCTTTGACATCGCTTTCAACCATATTCATTGCATACAAATTCAACGCTTCAACCATTTCATTCTGAGGCGTAAGCACATCTCGCTTAGTCAAATATTCGGGGTCAAATTTGTATCTTTGAAGTCTGGGTACGTGCTTTCAAAAATACTTGCAATCGGATTATCAGTTTCTGGCAAAAGTAATTCTTTGGGTATTTGAACCCACTCGGCTTCGTCTGCATCTCCTCTTACCTTAGCAATTTCCCTTCCTTCGCCTATCCGCAAGGTCCATTCTGAAAATTCTTTCAAACTTAAGCCTTCTTCAGCTTCTACTGTTCTCGAGCTTCTGACTCGCATATTTTCTGTGAGAGTGCATATTTCAAAGTAGTTCCACATTTGTGAGCTATTTAACGAAGCAGAGACAATGTCGGCTTGACTTCCGCCTGGGATGACTGGTAGAATCTGTCTAAAGTCTCCACCAAGTAGGATAATTTTGCCACCAAAGGGAATTTCTGGATTGTATGTCGGTGTGCCTCGCAATATATCTCTGAATATTTTATCCACAGCTTCGAAAGCATATTTGGAATCCATGGGAGCTTCATCCCAGATGATCAAACTTGCTTTCTGGATTAGACCTGCTAGTTGTGTTTTTTGTTTTATGGGGCAAGTCGAGTTTTCATCTAGGGTCAAAGGGATCCTGAATCTACTGTGAGCTGTCCTACCTCCTGGGAGCAATAATGTTGCGATCCCTGAGTAAATCAAATAGCAGTAATAACTTTAAGACGAATTTTCTTTTTCAAATTTTTAAAATGTTTTAGTTGAATATTCATATGGTAGAAAAAGTAGGGGCTGACCTGAAGAAGCAACCACCAGCACTATCTTTGATTTTGATAGAAGTTTGTTGATGATGGCTGTGTATAGGTATGTCTTCCCGGTACCACCATAACCATACAAAAAAAAGAGCTTTGATTCTTTAAGATCTACTGTAGACACAATTTTTTCATAAACACTTAATTGCTCTTTATTCAAAGAGATTTTGAGTGTCGTATGTTCTTGTGCAAGCTTGTTAGTATCATAATTTTTTTCTTCCATGATAAGCTTGTTTTTGAGATGTTGTAACAATTGCTTTTCTGGCAGAGGCATGCCTTGTATGTCCTCTAAAGATCTTCCGTTCTTTAAGAGGGTTTTCTGCAATTCAGTAAGAGTTAAGTTCTTTGTTTCTTCCACTGTCAAATCTAGCAATGGAAGCCTAAGTAATCTTCTCCTCATCCATTTAATATCATCACTGATTTTACGCCAATTGAATTCCCAAAACTTGTTGGCATCGGACATGTCACAAAACAGGAGAATTGTCAAAAACAAATCTCTCATTTGAGGACCACTTGCCCAATGATTAGCCTCATCCAACGCTTCATGCCATTCATTATCGTCTTCCAAAAGGCCACGTGCGTAGCAAGCCATTTTCATAGTTGGTTGTACAATCTCATTAACTGTTTTAATTTCTTCGTAACTTGTACAACCCTTAACTATGTTCAATAGGAGCCTTAAATAATATCTTTCGCCGGAACTTGGGTGTGCGTAGGTCAATCTCCCTATGCTTCGACCTGATTTTCTTTTTGCCCAGGATAGAGTGTTCTTTTTCCACACGTAATTCGCAGGGATTTCAGCGTACGTTAAACTTCTGGCTTCGGGATCGATTTTATTTAGCTCCATCCATTCAGTGAACATAGTCTTCCTGGCTTTTTCCGTATTCACAATTCGAGGCAAAGGATATTCGTCGTTAAAAATTAACAATTGCTCTCCATCTAAATGATAGCATAAACGTTCAACTGCAGGCTTGCGGTAATGAATAGGGAATTCAAAAATTCGCCAAATTGCCTCGCACGCTGAAATGTAACGACAGTCTAAAAGTTTTTATCTCGTCATTTTTTTCTTCGCTGCCATGTTCAGTCTGCTGGTTCCCATCACCCGAATTCGTATTCATGACAATGCTTCTATCAAGACCCTTTGTCTCATACTTGAATAAGTACTTTATTGATATAGATTTATTACATGCTTCCACATTAATATGACTTTGATACTTGACCAGCAAAAACCTGTTATAAGGAACCACGAAGCGATTATCCAAATTAACTCCGTTCTTAGGAACTCTAAAGCCCTGTTCTCTTCTTCTGTAAACACAAAAACCATTCTCATCAATGGTTGTGCTGTTGCGAAATACTTTTTGGAAATTTCTTTGAACAAACGCCTGCGTAATAAAGTAAGCAGATGAAATTTTATGTTTGGATAAGTTGTGGCAATGTATGATGTATGAATACAATTTTATTTTTCATTTTGTTTTAGTAACTGTATTAACCTTCGTTGATGCAGGGGCTATTTGGATTTGCAGCACCACAGGGTCCATGCATCATGTATTGGGAAACAGCTTCACAACCGACAGGATCAAGCGTGGGATCAGGTATTTCTGCCGAGATAACTGAGTCAACTTGTTCAGTCGTTTTCAGTTTGGAAGCTTCCTCCACCCAAAAAATAATATGTGCATGTGGCAAGCCCCTCTTCTGAAATTCAATGGTGTACAAAACTTTTTTTTTTGTAGGCCATATAAGCAAGGCGTTAGTAGGTCATTAAATAATAACTACTGTTGATAATTTTATTAATATAAGAGGACATAAATTTTAATACCTGCATCTATTTTCCCAAATATTTTGTTGTCAATTATGTCATGAATCATTTCATCAAGCTTTAACTTGAAAACACGGGATTCGATATCTGGTCTATTCTCAGCTTTCTGACCACCTAATTCAGCAAGCAGTTCCTTTATTTCGTTCCAATTTGGGTTTGCCGTGAATGTTAAAAAAATCAGGATTTCCATGAACACGACATATTGTCATTGCGTCTTGGTAGTTTTGTACCATGTACCTTGGGCTACCAGTGAAGGACGCTGGTAAAATTGTGCGCATCCCAACATTTTTGGAGTCCGAGTCACCATTTTGTATCGCGTCGTACACATTCTTGTAAAGCTCTATCCTCAAATTTGCTTGATTTTTACGTAGGAATCATAATCTTTGATGTTCTATTTGAGTATAGAAATCCACTATATATTGCGGAAAGAGTCGACCCGACAGTTGTAGCGTTTGTCCTTGATCATTGCGTTGCTGCAGGGCGTATGAATAATATTCCCTTGCAGTAACATACTCTATTTTTGTCCTGCGATCTCCTTCATTTCGGACATATGGGATCTCCAGATGGAACCCGTCTTCACCATAGGGAAACAGAAGAGGGTACTGTAATGCCATAAATAATGGATGGAGGTCGCTGATCCTTTGTAGCACACCATCCATACCTTGTATGATAAGATCCCTTTCTGCATTAGTGTCTGAAATATCCCCAGCTATCAACATAGCTATCTAAGAGGCAGCCGGTGCTGAATATTGTCTTTCCCTGTTTGATCTTTGTTTGACCAACTTAATGGACAAATTCTCTGCCGCATGATCTTTGTACCAATCCCGAGCTGAGCGGAAAACTCTGACCAGTTCATTATGTGCATTTAACATTTCAATTAGCATAGCAATGACATCAGGAGATAACTCCTTGTTTCTCTCAACCCTATTGACCGCGTTAATGCGATTTTGAACTTCATTATCAGTGTCGTAGACATATAGTTGTAGGAAACTTGCTGCTGAACCTAACTCACGCAATAAAGTTCCAATCCAATGATAGTTCTGACCACTGATTTTGTAAACGTAAACAGAGGCTTTATTGTTAATAGAGTTATCAACTTTGGCACCCATTGATGTCATGGCAAACATCGAATTATAGGCTCGAATATTATCGTTGAATTTAGTGGACACTGACCCTTGGCTGCCATCCAATAAGGATTTCAGAGGTTCTGGGGTTTCTTTTCGTTTCCCAAGATCAATTTTGCCATTTCTGCAGCATAGAGAATGGACAGGGTAATCTTTGCTTGAATATTTTTTAACACGTTCTCGACCCCAAAAAAGTGCGCTGCAAAATTTACAAAATAACGGATAGAAGATATTCTTATTGACAATGTACCAAACCTTATCATCTGTTTGGTTATGTATGTCATCCTCTGACAAAACCCTCTTAACTGTAAAGTTCTCGTTATAAGAACCACGGCTATCCTCATTAAATTGAAATTGGAAAATGTGAATCTTCCCAATAAGTGCACGGATATGACGTGGTGTGGGCTCCTTCAAACCTCCCTGTTAAGAAAGCCAGCAAGGCAGGAATTTTTTTTAAAAAACAACCATAATATAAATGAAATTCTTTGAGAAATTTTAAGGTCAATTTACCTCCTCTACAATCTGATTTAGATTAACTGCAGTCATCTTAAGCAATCTCTTAACCTCCCTATCGAAGAGTACGCAATTCAGAGTATCATGGCCATCATGGAGGACTACTTCCAAGCGAAAGCTACAGATAATGGATAAATGCATGTTTAAGTTAAATAGATCTAGGGCGAGTACGAATCTTGGCAAACACATTCATTGAGCAAAGTCATTGAAATTTACTTGACATTCACGCAGCTAACATCCTTGTGACACTTTCCACAATGCATTTTCTTCTGGTTAGAGTGATTTTTTTTATTACAGCGTGGGCACGCGTTATACCTCCATCCGTTGGCTTGGTGAATGTCAGAGATACTGCTGTAAACAAAAATTGGGTCTTTCTGCATTTTCGCATTAAAGAGTAGAATATTAGAAGAATTTAATAACTGTAAGCAAAAACATTGCCATGCATGCAGGAAAACTAAATGACCAAGGAGGGATTTAAAAAGAAGAAGACTACCAATGGGTAACAGTTGGCCAGCATTTCCTTAATATCAGGTATTATTTTTTTATACTTCTGATATTCTTCCTTTGTGACAACATTTGAGGTGAGAGGGATTTTGCGAATTTCCTCATCCCCGTCATCAGGTTTATATCTATATGTTAGAAGGAAATAACATTAATTAATCTTATTCTAAGTAAAATATGAAGGGGGAATTCAGTAAAAAAAATAAAATTTCAAAAGTTACGTTTCAATGAAGGCACAAATTTCCTCAATAGAGCTGTCATTATAGAACTTAGTAGAACTGCTCGAAGAGAAAAGCATATTCCCTGTCACAGAAAGTAGGCCAAAATCTCATTACAAAGCAAGCTTATTATTGTTGAGGGCACAAATATCTACATTTTAGAAGGTGTACTAACCATTATTGTCAAGCTTAACTGTTGTAGAATTAACAATCCATACTCTTTGCAGGCTTGTCTGAACAGAAGTTACCTCGCTAATCGTGCTATCTCCCCACAAAGCTATTGTTATACTTGCACCGCTGATGAAAGAAATGTCAGAGATTTTTCACAAACAAACATAATCAAATTCTTAAAGGTAATGGAAGTGTCAAACCTGTTATCTTTCAATTCAACCAGTTGCAAAGATACTGGCTTGAAATTACTCATCCTCTCAACCACGTCAGAAACAGCAACACCATAGCAAATTACATCTGATTTTGAATCTTGTGTAATTAATTCATCAAACATAAAAAAAAAAAAAATCAAACAACATGAAAGCCTATATTTTACACTTACCACATAAATTCTTTTTATCTTGACTGAAGTCCAGAAGGTTGTCAAAAGGAACTAAATTAAACATATGCCTAGAAATTTTAGGCACACTCTCCACCAGTGGCTCAACATAAGTTGATGCATCAAGTAGCACACAGCTCTCTGTCAACCACACGATATTCAGCCTTCCTATAAGCCACCGAAAAATTCTTGATGGTTTAAAAACATCCCTCCTTAAATAAGCCATCAAAGTCAGGTATGAATTTGCTTCTGATGGTAACTTGAATAGCAGCTAGCTGTAAATTTGAAAGCAGTATAATTAAATTTTTGTTGATAGGTATAAAACTTACTATTCATTCACTTTTAAAATTGCTATTGTACCTTTTCATCAACAGCCAGTAGATCCATGCTAATAACTTCTCTATCTTTTTTTGTGTTGTAGCATTTCCACATCCTTGTGACTCGCACAACGAAATTCTCGTCAGTCCTGCCTCGCTGAAGTTGTGAGATGAGCAAAGTTTGTGAAGCCATTGCAAAGTTTCATAGCACATACTCCCTCCGCCCACATAAGAGTTGCACAGTTACTGTTTACACACTTCTTAAGGAAAACCATTTCTTTATTGAAATGTACAAAAATCTGACAATGATTAACAAGGATTAACAATTTGGTATTTGTGGTCAAATCTCCTAATATTTCCCTCCAAAACTGAATAATAATAATAATAATAATAATAATAATAATAATAATAATAATAATAATAATAATAACAATAACAAACCCAGAATGTTTGTACAGTCTGAAAAAATCATAAAGAACATTCAATTTCATAGTATTAATCACAAACTACCAATCTCACCAATTCAAGCTTCCAATGTAATCACAGAGAATCAAAACAGAGCATTTAATCATCATTTCACACATACCATACTCATAGCATTACTAACTCCCAAACTCACAAAAAATCAACTCTAAATAAACCATCACAGAAATAAGAAGGAAAGAAATGACCTTCCAGATCGACGAGTATCATCATCACGAGGGCTTTCTGGCGTGTCTGGAACGACCTTGTTGATCTTGTAATATTTTACCCAGCAAAAGGGACTTTTTGATTTCCAATTAATTCATTCCTCGTACTCCTTTTCCCAAGCTTTGTATTCCTCGTCGGAAACCTTGTAATCCGGCGTCTGGTTAGTTTCCGGCACAAATTCCTCTTCGAAACATGTCTCCGGCACGACGGTGTCGGCCAAAGACGAAGAGGCGGAAAACAACGGGCATGAATCAACAAAGAGAGATTCATCGTCGTCGGAAAAGGCACCATGGACGACTGAATCAGGCCGGGGATTACAATCAGGGACCTCGGATCGCCATGGATCTATCAAATTTTTTGGGGCAAAAGGTCAGATCCATAGAGATAGATCTAGGGTTTTGAAGAGAAGCGGTGCAATGGAGGAAGGTGCGAGAAAATGAAAAAGAGAGAGAGAGAGATCCCAATTTTGATCGTGAACTGAAAATGGGTGGGTGGGGAATTAAGTGTATGGGTGGGTTGGGAACTAAGTGTGTTATTAATTGATCATTTAATTAGGAGTTGTAATTAGTAAATTAGGATTTGTAATTAGGAGGTTAGTGGGGTTTTTAGTGGGGTAGGGTTAATATTTTAATGATATAAACTTTCCATTTTAAGTAAAAAAAACAAAGTGTGAAGTATGTATTTGGACGCCCAAAATAAAAAAGTGTGAAATAAGTATGTGGACGGAGGGAGTATTATATTAGACGGTAATGTTTGGACTGTGTAGTTAAATTTGTGTTGCTTGCATTTCTTTTATAATGGTGATGAGTCACTTATATGTTCTTCCCCTGGCAGTTACATTAGTGTGTGGCTATGGAAGAGTTTGGTCATTAAAAGAGTATGCTAAACCGTTGCTCTCCCAGTTACTTGGCTATTCCAGTTATGCAGTTTGGGACTTTAGAGCTGCCATTGCTGCTCAACACCTAGTATTGTATATTCAAGCTTATTCTTTAGTTTTATTCTTAAAAGTAATATGTAACAATAACTATGGACAATACTTATACACCCTCTACATTGGAGTTATTTGTTTACCTAATTAATGTGCACTATATTTCTTATAATGTATCTGGTAATGTATCATGTATATTTGTTTGTTGAAGAGTTTAGATAGCTAATAAATTGTAATAATACTTTGCCAATGTAATTGGACATGTAATATGTATCATTTTCAGTGTAAAACTCTTTTACTATATAACTATACAGGTTCTATGTAAGAATTTACATTGAAAAGTCTAGTTCATAAGTCTTTTGGAATTTTACATTCAATATGTATTATCTCCGAATAACTAAGTTAAGAATATAACCTACATTTTATTTCCTTGTGGCTGAATGTGGAAAGCCAATAGGGAGGTAGGAGGCGGCTTAGTTGGCACAATGACGGAGTGAATAAAACCAAGTGAAACCTAGGTGTCATCACCACATAGATTTTCACCAACTTTAATATACAGTACTATAGGTATAGATTTGCTAAAAATGCAAAAATATTCATGATTCATGAAGTTCGACATGTACATTAATGTTTGAGCAATGCTAGGAGCACAAAATGCTCACAAAATCTTAATTGTCATTTATTATTTGGAGTTGAAATTATTAGGCCCACAGTTTAAGCACCCAGTCAATAAATGACAACCAGGATTTTTTTTTAGCAAGTCTTTGTGAACATTTTGTGCTCCAAGCATTTACCTTCATTTTACTAACCGGGCAATGCTATGGGCACAAAAGAAGTTCACAAAATGATGCATACAAAGTGACGTGGCGATATTTTATTGATTGCATCGATTGTGATTGTGGACCCGGCACACTATAATAAAAAAACACCAATAGAATTTTGACACATCATTTTGTAAGCCATATTTTATGGCACTTTTTTGTGACTTTATATTTAACCTTACTAACCACTATAATTTGCATGATAGCCGTGTCCTTATCATTAAACGTGGATATATACCTAACAAGTCTTGTACTTATGAACAAGTATAATACTTCATAATTGTGTGACATTTAACCAAACAAATGTTGAATGGATATAAAAGTAGTAAAGTTGAAAAAAACGAAAAATTGCAAAAAGTGTGAAATACAGTTATGAACATGCACATTGCTATCATATTACTCTGTTTGACATTTTTCCTTTAATAAGCAAATTATATGCGTTCAGTTATTTTTACTCAAAAAACGTATTCGCAAAGTCTGTAACTTTTTATGGAATGGTTGCGATACTCATGTCACTTCGTTTTTGTAAGTCACAAAATATAATCGACATTTTCGTAACTTAAAGATGCACAAGCAGAATGATGGTTTCACAAAAACGCTTTTTCATTAAAATTTACACTCATTGTGAATATATAGAAATGGGTTATAATTTTACCTTTTACACAACAGTTAAATTCTTATAGACTCCTTCATTTATTTGTTGGGTGGTGTTATACACACCCGTAAAACTTATGAATACACCCGTAACAGTGCATTACAGTATTGTACCATCTAAAATTTCAAGCATACTACGGGGGTATTCATAAATTTTACGGGTGTGTATAACAACACCCTTATTTGTTCAATGACGCAACTCCAACTCTAAATAGGCCTTAATCGAAACATCAAAACCAGAAATTTTCATAATTCACATAAATAAACAATCTGAAGATTTCCACTATTCATAATAACTCAAGATTTTTGTAATCTTATATCTAGACATTATTTTGCCTAAGTGGGAAAGGTGAATACTCTATCCATCCCATAACTATGTGCACAAATTTCTTTTTTGGGCGTCCCATTAATAAATCATGTTGGAGTAGAGATCTTCTAAGGAACAAAGAGGAGGAAAACTGGCGGAAGGAGAAGGCGGGCGCTCTAGTGGCCAGTGAGTTCGTGGTTTCTGGAGTTCTAATTCAAGCGGGCGCTTGATATAGCCCAAGAGGGCGCTTGGTGCCCCGATGTGAATTCGGGGAATTGCAGTTTTGACGGGTTTTCTCTTATGTTTAGGTTTAGGTCTCATTCTAGGTTTGCTATATAAATAAAGTTCCGCCCCATAACTCATTGTAACTTCCTACAAACATATTATTGTGCAAGATCCTGGCTTGGTAGTGCCCCCAGACGTAGTCAAACATATTGACGAACTCGGTTAACAATTTCTGTGTCTTTTCTTGTGCTTTATTTCTTGTGCTTGTTGTGGTGCCATTATTTTCTTGGGATATTGCTCGGGTGTTGGAGGGTCAATTCCACAACAACTGGTATCTAGAGCTCTGGTTTATCGTTCCAAGTCATAGGGCGATTAGGGTTTGTTCAAGCAATCAAGAATGGGCAAGGATAAACAAGCGGTGGAGAAATTTGATGGTTTTGACTATGGTTTTGGAGGATGCAAATAGAGGATCTCTTGTACAACAAAGATCTCTATAAGCCTCTAAAGGGAGTCAAGCCGGAAGGAGAAAAGCAGGAAGATTGGGATCTCATGGATCGAAAAGCCCTAGGGGTGGTTAGATCTACTTTGTCAAAGTGGATCGTGAAGACTACCAAGAAGGCAAAAACCACAAAGGAGCTATTGGATTATCTTACTGAGAGATTTGAAACTCCATCTGCTGCAAACAAGGTTGATTTGATACGCAAGATGTGTAGTCTCAAGATGCAAGAGGGAGGATCCTTAGCTAAACACATCGATGAGTTTATGGATATTATAGACTCATTGACTGCGTTGGATATTATGTTCGATGATGAGGTTCATGCGTGTTTGTTGCTAACGTCTTTACCAGGAAGTTGGAGCGGAACGGTGACAGCGATCAATGCTTCAGCGGGTAAGAACAAATTGAAGTATGATGATGTTAAAGAATTTCTGTTGGGCGAGGAAAATCGTTTGAAGAAATTGGGGACATCGTCTACTTCGGGATCGGCCTTAGCTACTACTAGCAGGGGAAGGCCGGGTACTAGCAATAAAGAGAGAACTGAATCAAGGGAAAACGTAGTGGGTGGTAAGGGCAAGGCCGTGGAGATCATAGACAAACCAAGGGTCGCGAAAGGATCGGTTCAATGCTATCATTGTAAGGAGTTAGGACACTACAAGAAGGATTGTCCCATGCGAAGGGATAAATCGGCGAATGTGATAATCGAAGGTGAAGATGTACTGGTTCTAAGTGTTAGAAGTGCGCTAGAATCATGGGTGCTGGATTCGGGGGCATCATTCCACTCATGCGGGGATGCAAAGGAGATGGAAAATTATACTTCCGGTGATTTCGGTAAGGTCTATCTGGTGGATGGCGAGCCTTTGGAAATCAAGGGAAAGGGGGATGTCAGAATAGGAGCATCGGACGGGAAGGTCCTACATCTACACGGGGTCAGACACATTCCGGGTTTGAAAAAAAACATGCTATCAGTTGGGCAGTTGGATGAAGAAGGTTACAAGGTAACTTTTGGCTGCAGGAACTGGGTTATTACCAAGGAGGATTCAGAGATCGCTTGGGGTAATAAAGAGGGAACATTGTATTTGGCGAATAACACCAATGATAGTATCGCGGTGGCATCAGCCAAGGGTGATACGGATTTGTGGCACTGTCGATTGGGTCACATGAGTGAGAAGGGGATAAAAGTACTTTGCTCAAAGGGAAGACTACCGGGTTTGAAGACAGTCGACGTGGGGATCTGCGAAGATTGTGTGTTTGGCAAACAGGCGAGGAGTAATTTTTCGAGGACAGGTAGGGCTTTGAGGGAAGCAAAGTTGGATTTGGTCCACACGGATTTGTGGGGGCCGGTCCCGGTAACTTCTCTGGGTGGTGCGTCATATTACATGTCGTTCATTGATGATTCGACAAGGAAAATCTGGGTTTATTTCTTGAAACACAAAGATGAGGCATTCGAGGTGTTTAAGAAGTGGAAGGCTTTGGTGGAGAATCAGACGGGTCTTAAGCTCAAATGCTTGAGATCAGATAATGGTGGGGAGTATGAGCTTGGGGAGTTCAAGGAATATTGTGCAGCGAATGGCATTCGCATGGAGAAGACTCCAAAGGGCGCACCACAACACAATGGGGTTATAGAGAGGATGAACAGGACATTGAACGAGCGGGCTAGAAGTATGAGGTTGAAGTGTGGACTTTCGAAGACGTTCTAGGCATATGCGGTTGACACGGTGGCATTCTTGATCAATCGGGGACCATTGGTACCATTGGGGAATGAATTCCAGAGGAAGCATGGAGTGGCAAGTAGGTAAATCTGTCATTTCTTCGCATATTTGGCTGCGTTTCATATGTTCATATAGACTATGTTGATAGAACTAAATTAGATGCTAAATCTGTTAAGTGTACGTTTATTGGTTATGGCGGGGATGACTTCGGGTATAAATTTTGGGATGACCAAAATCATAAGGTCATTCATAGTCGAGATGTTATATTCAATGAACACGTATTGTACAAGGACAGAAAGGGGGCATCTGAAGAGGTTAGTTCGGAACCAGAATTTGTTGAGGTGGATATTCCAAACTCGGGTGGGAGCAGGACGGTTCATGATGACCAAGGTCAGGGGGTCACTGAAGATGAACCACATACTCCAGAACCGGATATTCCGCTGCGTAGATCCAGCAGATTGCGTGGATCACCTGACAGGTATACTCCTTCAAATTACTATTTGTTGTTGACAGATAGTGGTGAACCGAAATGTTATGCGGAGGCTGTTCGTAGTGCACTTTGTGATAAGTGGAAAGCTACGATGGATGATGAGATGGACTCATTAAAGGCCAACAAAACTTGGGAGTTGATTAAACTACCAAAGGGGAAGAAGGCATTGCATAACAAGTGGGTTTACAGAATCAAGGAGGAAGCAAACGGCAGTAAACGTTACAAGGCAAGGTTGGTTGTAAAGGGGTTTCAGCAGAAATATGGTATTGACTACACCGAGGTATTCACTCCTATTGTGAAGATGACCACTATCAGAATGGTTCTGGGTATAGTAGTGGCAGATAATTTGCTGCTGGAACAGATGGGTGTAAAGACGGCCTTTCTTCATGAGGATTTGGAGGAAGAAATTTACATGGTACAACCAGAGGGTTACTTGTCTAAGGGTAGCGAGGAACTGGTTTGCAGGTTGACTAAGAGCTTATATGGCCTTAAACAAGCTCCTAGGCAGTGGTCCAGAAAGTTCGATGGATTTATGCACGATATTGATTTTATCAGATGTGAGGCGGATCATTGTTGCTACTTCAAGAACACGGACAACGGGTACATAATCTTACTGTTATATGTGGATGACATGCTAATAGCGGGCTCTAGCAGTAGAGAGGTAAACAGATTGAAGGCTCAGTTATCAGAACGGTTCGAGATGAAGGATTTGGGGGAGGCCAAAAAAATCTTGGGCATGCGGACTGACCGGGATAGGGAGTCGGGTAAGTTGGTTCTTTTACAAGCAGAATACGTTGAGAAAGTCTTGGCAAGGTTTTGCATGGAAGAGGCGAAGCCAACAGGGACACCATTGGGTATGCACTTCAAGCTATCCGAGAAGGACTCACCTAAGGGCAAGGAAGAGCGTGACAAGATGGAGAGGACTCCATATGCTTCGGCAGTGGGGAGTCTAATGTATGCAATGGTGTGTACAAGTCCGGACATTGCACATGCGGTGGGAGTAGTCAGCCGGTACATGGGCAATCCAGGGAAGCAACATTGGGAAGCGGTCAAATGGATCCTGCGTTACTTAAAGGGTACTGCTGGGAAGACTCTATGTTTCTCAAGCAAGGAGGTCGTGTTAGCGGGTTATGTTGATGCGGATTTGGCATCAAGCGATCTAGACAAGAGGAGAAGTACTACGGGTTATGTTTTCACATTGGGTAGTACGGCTATCTCCTGGGCTTCTAAATTGCAGAAGATCGTGGCTCAGTCGACTGCGGAAGCAGAATATGTGGCAGTGACAGAGGCAAGCAAAGAGATGGTATGGTTGCAGACTTCTTGGGTGAACTTGGGAAAACGCGAAATGGTAATGCTCTCTACAGTGACAGACAGAGTGCAATTCATTTGGCTAGGAATCCGACGTTTTATTCTAGGACGAAGCACATTGAGCTGAGGTTTCACTACATCAGGCATTTCTTGGAAAGGAAGATCTTAAGGCTGGAGAAGATATTGAGATCGGAGACCCCAGCTGACATGTTAACCAAGGTGGTAAACCTTGATAAATTGAAGCTATGTATTGCTTAAATGGGGCTTGGAGAATAGGAGAGGATGAAGGCACTACCATGATCGAGGTGAGTACTAGGACGACACCAATGATGAGTTGAAGACGGATACGGGGTTTGTATACGCGGTTGATCTCTAGGTGGGAGATTGTTGGAGTAGAGATCTTCTAAGGAACAAAGAGGAGGAAAACTGGCGGAAGGAGCAGGCGGGCGCCTGGGGTCACCCAGGCGGGCGCCTGGGGTCACCCAGGCGGGCGCTCTAGTGGCCAGTGAGTTCGTGGTTTCTGGAGTTCTAATTCAAGCGGGCGCTTGATATAGCCCAAGCGGGCGCTAGGTGCCCCGATGTGAATTCGAGGAATTGCAGTTTTGACGGGTTTTCTCTTATGTTTAGATTTAAGTCTCATTCTAGGTTTGCTATATAAATAAAGTTCCGCCCCATAACTCATTGTAACTTCCTACAAACATATTATAGTGCAAGATCTTGGCTTGGTACTGCCACCAGACGTAGTCAAACATATTGACGAACTGGGTTAACAATTTCTGTGTCTTTTCTTGTGCTTTATTTCTTGTGCTTGTTTGTGGTGCCATTATTTTCTTGTGATATTGCTTGGGTGTTGGAGGGTCAATTCCACAACACGCTTTCCTAAAATGGCAAAAAAAACCTATTCCTCTCACTCATTCTCTCTCCTACTTTATTTTTATTTTCACAACACCAATTAACTTAATATTCCCTACCACACTTTCTCTCTCTACTTCATTTTTCACACTCACAACAACTACCCACTAATATTCATCTCTTAATTCCCGTGCACAACTCATTCTATGCGCATACTTATGGGACGGAGGGAGTATATTGGTTGGTTCTTGACAAACTGAACCGTTTGCAAAAACTACAGCAATATCATGAATCCATAGAGGCCTTCCACAAGGAGTGGTCTTGGGCTCAAATCTCCCAAGCCTCATAGGGCAGTTTGCATGCGTGATTTGTCATAAACTAGCTAGGTTAGTTATACCATATTTTTATAAAAAAAAAATAGTTTTATACTAAGCAATTAATCAGTATGATGAATTATTTTAATAGCATTATATATATTCTTCATCCACAAGAACATGCATAATAGCACAAGTCCTCATCATGAAACTATGATATACTCCCTCCGTCCCACCACCACAAGTGAGACTAGGAGTCAATTAGTTGTCAACTTGATTAAACTTTGACTAATAATTTAAATAAAAATAATTGTTCCGATTAAAATTTTAAAATTGATATTGAAAGTATTATAAATGGTGATACAATAATAATTGTTAAATTTTCATTAGGATTATTACATTATATTTAAATTATTAGTCAAAGTTTAATCAAGTTGACCACTAATTGACTCCTAGTCTCACTTGTGGTGGACGAAGGGAGTATACCTAACGAGGATTGTACTTACAAAAAAAATATGAGCAAGTCTCCTGTGAGAACGAGAACAAGGGGATCCGTCTCATGGT
Organism: Campanula takesimana; assembly: GCA_026119855.1. Taxonomy (NCBI): domain Eukaryota; kingdom Viridiplantae; phylum Streptophyta; class Magnoliopsida; order Asterales; family Campanulaceae; genus Campanula; species Campanula takesimana. The sequence goes on from JAOWBW010001000.1 coordinate 101,794, forward strand.
AGAGACGGGTCATTTTTGACACATGACCCGAATCCATGACCCGGTCTTGCGACGTGGCAACCACCCATTGGCCTTTTTTCTGACTTTTCCTTCGTTTACCATAACTTAATGTAATGACTGTATACATATAAAGTAATATTGTTCATAAGTAAACGTAACACATGTTTTACAAAAACTCGTTTTACCCATTTTTTCAAATGTAATACTAACTATAATTACGTGTAACCTAAACAATATCTAAATGTAATTATCATTTATACTGAAATGTACTAGTGCTTTTACAAAAATGGAAAATATTGTGTATTTTGATTTAATTTTTTTGAAAGAAAGTAACATTTGAAAAGTAACAACTCATATACATGAATGTAATTGTTTGTACAAGTAAATGTAACACTTTAATAAAAGAAATTATAACATATTTCTATAGATAATGTAATACTTTTACATGTAATACTAATCAAGTGTTTTTAGCTCTAAAAATGTAAATGGTTGAATTATTACTTTTTCTATACATATGTGTTACAATTATGTATAAACAATGTTACATATAAGTAACACGTTCGTTACATTTTAATTGTAATAAATATTACTTTTGGCAAACGAAAAAAACATAAAAAAACACGGTTACTTTTTCTGTATATATGTATTACTTTTATGTATACAAACTGTTACATTGTTATAGTAACTATTACTTTTGACAAACCAAAAAAAACCAAAAAATATATATATAATTAAAAAAAATAGACCTATGAGAGGCTGTCACGTGGCAGGGTCGCCCCCATGAATATTTATTTTCATATCATTATTACGAATGAATATTTATCAATAATTTTAAATTAATAATTATTATAAAAAATACTTAAAAGTTATTATGAATAGTATTGTTTATGATTTATCAATAACATATTTTAACATTTTATTTATATTTTTAAATCAACTTAAAATTATTACTTAAAACTAATCCGTAATAACGATAAGAAAAATGAGAACATCATAGCGAAGGGGATATCAATCATATTACTTTGTTTGACATGTTTCCTAAATAGTATACTCCCACCGTTATATAACAAACGACCAATTTTACATTTTTGATGTCCAAAGATGTCCAATAAGAGACTATTATTTTAAAACATAATTTTTTTTTTTTTACTTATTTATTCATAAACCCTTTATATTTGGCTATTTATTCATTCATTCATTCATTCATTTATTCGTAAACCCATTTGTCATATTTGTAACAAGTTTTTATTAACTACTCATTCCGTCCCACCTCAATTGAGACTTATTTCCATTTTGATACGTATCACTTCACTTCAAACTCTCCAAAATAGCCATCTTTTTATTATTTTATATTCAAACTACCCCACCACTCATTATCTCTCTTCATTTTTCACCACTCAATTTATGCAACCAACACTACTATTTACCTCACTTATTTTATCTCTTTATTTTCTACCACACATTTTTTTTACTTTATTATTTTTCCTTAGTTATTGTGCCATAACTCTCTTTTTTTCGTTTTTTATATCTCAATTTATTTTACTCATTCCGTTCTAATTTAAGGTTCTTACTTTTCATTTTGGTATATCCCAATTTAAGGTTCTTATTTGCTTTATTCATTAAATGGCAAAGTATGAATAGGGGAGCAAACCATTTTCTCTCTCAACAAAACAAGATCCGTCTTACGTGTGAAACCGTCTTACACATATTTTTGTCTTACTTAATATAGACAATAGAATCCAATTCATTCTCACAACAAAAACCTCAATTCATTTTGGCTCTCATGCTTTACTTTTTATACATACAACAATCAAACCGACAACTTTATCTCAAAAAGTACTTACAAAATCTGAAACTTTTATGAAGGATGGATGTGAATCGCACGTCACTTCCGTTCTACCATAAGACTCCTCTTGGTTATTAATATGATTTGACTCCCGCTCCAATTGAGCATTAACCTAGGAATCAACGAGTCCAGATCTCCTGTGCTACGGTGTGTGCTCTTCTCTGTGTTATTATAATCTCAATCATTTATATGCTTGGATAATATCAACATAAAGCCGTTGGATCACTTGTGGCACATAAAGGGGTACACACTGTGGCACAGGAGATCTGGACTCGGAATCAACTTGGAGATTTTCATAAGTTACAACAATCAAACCGACATTTTTTTTCAATTATGGATGTAAAAGAAAAATGATTATTTCACAAATACTTTTTCTAAAAAATATTTTATCAAAAGAACTCTGATGATGATCATTTTCCCATATTTAGTGCCCACTAAAATATCACTTTCTTAAAAGAAAAAAAATATAATATTTTTTTTATCAACCCACTTATCACTTTCAATAATTATCCATTGTTGTAAAAAAAAAAAAAATCATTTAATATTCACAACCTAAATTTTTAAAATGCCTTTCTAAAGCAGCAATAACTCCCTAATCAGTCACCACACCTACTTTTTAATAGTATTCTTACTACCTCTGTCTCTAAATGAGTGTCCAAAATTCATTTTAAGGGACACTGAAAATCTCAACTTTTTGAACAATTTGGTAACAACGATTCATATATAATCTTGTAATCTCCTTTCCAAACCTTTAGTTTTGCACATATAAAGAAACCGGTGAAAATTTTTTCGAAAAAAAACGTTTAGGGAGAAAGTTATGTTCAAAAAAGACACTCATTTAGGGACAAAGATTTTTGAAAATGGACACTCATTTAGGGACAGAGGGAGTATTTTTTATGAAAATAAAGGAGTGTAATCTATAGTTTTTGCAAAGCAATTAAATATTTATCACACATTAATCTAGATATTATTTTAAGTTAATAACTTAAAAGATAATGTGTATCACTTTAACTAAATGATGTATATTCAAGTTAATAGAATAAAAGATAATGTGTATATCTTTAACTAAAAGAAAAGACACAATTATGTCATCTCGTTTGTTGTTGTGGTGAATATGCCTTTGAATCAATGGCGTTGATTAAGGATATGTCCGCGAGAAGTGTATTAATTCTTAGAACTTGAATCGTCCAAGAGAAAAATGGGAAAATCAGAAACGGCGAGACAGTACTTGTACGGCCGTGCAAGTTCAAGGGTGCAGAAGATTCGGAGAAGAAGAAGGCAGCAGAGAAGGAAGCGGCAGATCTGGTTGATCTAGATGAGTGGACCATTCAAAAATCATCAGGTGTTTGGATGATGAGGTTCTAGTAAATATACTAGATTTGAGTTTCAGTGGTGCTTTGTGGTTGTTAGAAGATATGTTCTTGATTAAGACGTTGACCAACAAGCTTTACCTAAAGGAAAAGCTATTTAGGCTCCGAATAGTTGAAGCTACACCTATTGATGATCAGCTAGATACATTTACTTCTATATTACATGATTTGTGTAATATAGATGCTAAGATTGAGGATGAGAATGTTGTATTGATGCTTCTTGTGTCGTTGCCTTTATCGTACGCGCATTATGTGGACTCATGTTTAAATGGTGAAGCTAGTGACAATATTTCTAGAGGCTGTGAAGGCTTCGCTCAAGACGAGAGAGTTGCGATGAAAGGTGAGCAGAAGAGAAACAAACAGTCACCCTACAAGGTTAATTGGAGAGGAATTGTTATCAGAGCTGGTTGGTTGAGAGATCTGGGGTAATCATGTTGCGAAGAAGATGGGTTAAGGATCTGAATCATCGGTCGACAAGTTTAATAAGAAGAATAGGTTACTTTATGGCAAGTCAAGATAGAGGTCTTTTTAAAGGACAAGGTTTTGTGGGTTCCAGTGGCTATGTCGATAAAGGGTCGGAAGGGTTCTAAGGAAAATCAATAGCCTTCGCCATAGGAGCTACTCCGTTGGGAGGAGCAGAAGATTCGAAAAGGAAGAATAAGGCATCAGATAAGGAAGTGACAGTGTTGGGTATGCTTACTTCTTAACCCTCCTATTTTTATTAGAATTGATTGATACCATCACCTATTAATATTTTATGGACTTTAGGATCCTATGTAAGAAGTTTTATAACTTCAATTTTTAGCTTAGTCCATTTTATAGTATAGGCTTAGAATATAGGGCTCGGAGCGAAATGGAATGAAGATCTAAGCAAGACTGTGGACTCTGCGTAGGATTACTCTGCGCAGTACACTACTGCGCAGCAGTCTATCTTGCTCAGCTTACGATACATTCAGATCACCTAACTTGGAAAACGCTTTGAAGATGTATGCTTTTAAAAGTGCTGAGGTGTGCAGAAACGACAAAGCAAGAACACTTAGCAGATCCAACGGTGGAGATGCGCTCAAGAGAAATATTTCAAAAGAAGACAGCTGTCAACCTTCTAGAAGAATCTTTTTGAATTTGGTCTTCATGCTCAGTCTCCAACGGCTCTATATACCTGCGCACCAATCATATTGTGTCAGGTCATCAACTTTGATCAGAGCCCCAACGGCTATAAAGGACACCTGCGCACCAATCATATCGTGCCAGCTCATCATCCTTGCTCAGAGCTCCAACGGCTATATTCAAGCTCTCAGCTATAAATAGCCAGCTCATCTTCATTTCCAAGTTGCTAGAGTTTGTGCTTTTAATATCCTTGAAGTTCTGAAGATTGCTGCTTACTACTCACAGATTCAAGATCAACCTTCAAACCTTCATACCTTCAAACTCCTGCCCAGATCCTAAGCCTTAAATCACCAGAATTCTTCGTGCTCTTCATCTCATAGATTCATAGAGCCCAGAATTTCTGAACATACACACACCTCTTGAAGCTTTGATCATTTAGATCTTACTTCTTGAGATACACCGGTTTAGTCTAGGATTTGTTCTTCATAGATTATAGATCTTTGAGATTGTTGTGTTTCATTGTTGTATCTTGTAACTCTCTCATATAATAAGATCTCCATTAGAAAATCCAAGACTAACCATCTTGGTAGAGGACGTAGATCTTTCATTGATCGAACCTCTCCAAATAGCTTGTTCTTTAATCTCGCTATTTACTTCCTGCTTAATCATTTCTGAATTACTGCTTTGTTTGATCTTATCAGATTGCTACTATTGCTACTGTGTATGTTATTGCTTATTGCCTTAGAACATTTTATCCAACTCTTTAAGCCAAAACTTAGCGCGTGCGTTTTTATCCTTGCGCAGCTTTTTCCTGCGCAGGTGCTGCTTAACACTTCCGCTGTGCATTTCACACTCTCACTGCGCGCTATACTTAGCTTATTTGGGAACTGTGCGCATAAGCCATCGATTTGAAAAATGGTTTGAAAAGAATTTTAAAACGCTATTCACCCCCCCCCCCCCTTATAGCATTTTTCATACCCTTGTTGCCCCTTTGAGACCAACAAGTGGTATCAGAGCAAACACCTTCATAAAACTTGTTTTGTTTTTCAAGCTTAACAGCTTGGGTGCCAATTCAAGATGGCTTCAAAATCTTGGGCAATGGCTAACTATTCACATGTTCCAGTGCTGAATGAAGATCAATTCGAAATCTGGAAGCACTGCATGCTTACTCATTTTTCTTCTATCGACGAGATCCTCCACGACATCGTTCTTGAAGGACCCTACATTCCAATGAAGGCTAATCCTGATGCTGCTACAAATAAGGAAAATCCTACCATCAAGAAGAACAAGGAGGAATGGACTGATGAAGAAAAGAAATGGGTTGGCTATGATGGAAGAACAAGGAACATCATTCTTAGCACTCTAGACCTCTCCACGCACAATCAAATTGTGAGCGGTGGAACTGAAAAGGAACTATGGGATGCTATTGAAGGATATGTGAATGGAGACAAAGTAAGCAAGGAAAACAAAAGATTTGTGGTGCAAAGAAAATTCAACTGCTTCATGAGAAAAGATGGTGAAACCTTGAGACAAATATATGATCGCTTCTGTGCTGTTGTAAACTCTTGTAAATCTCTTGGAACTACTTTCACTAATAAAAAAATCAATTCTCAGATATGTGCACAAAGCAAGTCATCTGGAAGATTCTGGATTTCTAGATACTTGGCCTCTGCGCAGCTTATACGCTAACTTAAAAGTGTATGAGCTAAAGCTTGATCGAATCGACAAAACTGAAGGCAAAGGAAAGCTTGTTTCCTATGTTGCGCAAAAGGAACCTGCGCCTGCTCAAACCTCAGACAAAGTCTCTACTTCCTCTTTACTTGAAATGGATGATGATGGTTTCGCTATGTTCGTTAAGCGATTCCAAAAATTCAGGAAATTCTCTAAACCTGGATCCTCAAGCAAACCACCTGCTAAATTTTCTCGTGGCAGAGACTCAAAGAAAGATGAAGAGTTGGTATGCTACAACTGCAGAAATCCCGGTCATTTTGCTTCAAAATGTCCTACTCCAAAATTTGAATACATGAAGAGGAATACTGCGCAGAGATCAGCAAGGCAGCGCGGAATGATTGCTGAAGAAGACTGCGCAGAAAAGGAATTGAAGACTTGGATAGAGACGGACACTGAAGACAGTGATGATGACTCAGAGGATGGACTGCTCTGCTTGATGGCCAATGCTGATGCTGATAGCGATTCAGACAATGATCCCGATGCGGACACAAAGGCTGCGCCAAGGACAAAGAAGAAAGGTCCCACTATCACAGAACTGGTGGAAATGGGACATTGACTCCAAGCAGACAGAATGGCAAGTACTTGTTTGCCAGAGCATACCTATCAAAGAAATTTGTAGCTGCGCCTCCACGCAAAGAATCTCTTGAAATTCCTGCTGAAATTGTAATAGAAAAGAATGACTCTGTTGCTGAGCGCGAGTCTATTTTCAGCAAGCTGAAAAGGTAATCAAGAAATTTAACCCTATGAAAGAAGCAGTGGACTTATCAATTGGAGAAATTTCACATCTTAAGACGGAGAAAACTCTTTTAAAATCTGAGATCACCCTCCTTAAGGAGCAGATTAAGAGCATGACTCCTCTTACTGAAAAGAACCGTTTTCTCACAGATCAAAATGAGCTATTTAAAGTAAGAAACGAAGAGTTGACTGCTCAAGTGGCTGATCTCACAAAGATCACTGATGAATGGACCAAATCTCGTGTCACTATGGACCAAATTCTAGAATCCCAAAAAGCTAGTGGAGACAAGGAAGGCTTGGGTTCTCAACTAGTGATAACTTAAATGCGCAGTTTGCTCTGAAAAGGAAAAGGAATTTACACCACAGCAAACTATTGAAATTCCTAAAGCAAAGCATTCTGCTTCAATGGGTAAAGGACAGGAGAAAGTCCAGAGACAAAATTTCCATTATGTCTACCCAAAGAAGCAAACTGGAAAAGCCAAGGGTAAGGCTAAAGTTGAACCTGCGCATGACAACTCATATTCTGACTATGGTTGCGCCTCAACTTCAAATGTCAAGTCTGCGCAAAAGGGTCATGCGCATGAAAGCCATGCGCCCCAACGCCAGATGCGCATTCTTAAGAAAAGCGCACCCAAACCTCAGAAAATGATATTTGTCAAAGCAAGTTCATCTGCTCCAGTAAAGAATGCTGCGCCAAAGAAAAGTAAAGAGTTTGTAAAAACCCAATCTATAAGTGGCTTTCATCATTGTGTTGTGTGTGATGGTTTAGGTCACAGGCTGCAGAATGCCTTTTGCGATTTGCTCCTAATGCCAAGGGACGTAAAAATCCTAAGGTCAGACAGGAGTGGGTTGTCAAAAGTTGCTAACTCTAGGACCCAAGAATAAAGGGGACCTGCGTTCTTAATGTCTATCTTTCAGGTCTCCTGCTTCACTGCGCACTCTTCACAAGCTAAAGCGCATATATGGTACCTCGACAGTGGATGCTCTAGACACATGACTGGAGATGTCACCGCTCTTGAAGATGTGCATGAAGGAAGAGGTCCCTCTGTAACTTTTGGAGATAACAACAAAGGGCACATAGTTGGATATGGAAAAATCAGAAAAGATAAAGTGTGCATTGAGAAAGTTGCGCTCGTAGAAGGTCTCAAACACAACCTGCTCTCCATATCATAATTCTGCGATAAAGGTTTGGAATGCCACTTCTCTGCAACGCACTGCTACATCAAAGATGGAATATCCAGGACTAACTTTGCTCACAGGGACTCGTAAGACTAATGTTTACATTATTGATCTTACTGCTATAGATTCTATCACTAATCTCTGTTTTGTAGCAAAGAATGTAAGTGAAAGCAGCTGGCTATGGCATAAGCGCTTAAGTCATTTGAACTTCAAGTATTTGGCTAAGCTAGGAAGGGAAAATCTTGTCAAAGGACTTCCCAAAGTAGCTGACCATCATGACAGGAAATGCGCAGCATGCCAGCTCGGTAAACAACCTAAGCAATCTTTCTCCAGCAAGATTGCCTCCTCAACTTCCAAATGTTTACAACTGCTTCACATGGACTTGTTTGGACCGTCACCACTGCGAGCATTGGAGGAAACAAATATACTTAGTCGTGGGATGACTACTCAAGATACACATGGGTCGAAATGATGATATCCAAGATGACTGCTATGATATCTTGACTGCGCTATTTTGAAAGCTCCAAACTCAAAAATAAGACGACATCGTGAGTGTTAGATCAGACAATGGAACTGAATTCAAGAATAACGGTGTTTTCAATACTGCGATGACCATGGAATTGATCACAATTTCTCTGCTGCTGGAGTTCCTCAACAAAATGGCGTTTGTGAAAGAAAGAATCGCACGTTGATTGAGGCTGGAAAAACAATGATAGCAGAAGCTAAGCTTCCAAAGTATTTCTGGGGAGAAGCTTTCAACACTGCTTGCTTTACTCAGAATAGATCCCTCATCAACAAAGCCTACAACAAGACTCCATATGAGCTATGGAGAGGAAGAGCGCCCCACATTGCTTTCTTCAAGATTTTTGGCTGCAAATTCTATATCCTCTACAATGGCAAAGATCATAGAGGTAAATTCGACGCCAAAGCAGTTGAAGGTATTTTCGTTGGGTATGCCAAACATTCTAAAGCTTTTCGTGTTTTAATAGAACTACTCTAGTAATTGTAGAATCTGCACATGTTACTTTTGATGAGCATTCTCTCCTTGAGCCACATTTGGCTCCAAATGATTCTGATGATCCTGCTGAGAATGTTGAGACAGGTACGCAGCCTCAAACTGTACCTGCGCAGAATGTTAATCAAGAAGATCAAAACCAGAATCAAGCAAGTCCATCGCATGCGCATACACCCGATGCTGCGCCAGAAGTAACTACTCTTGATGCGCAAACTCCTCCTCCTGCGCATGATGTTTCTCCACTTCAGCAAATCACTTTTGATGACCTTGACGCTGGAACAAATGAAGTACCCATTGAAGATCTTCGTGTTCCTACCACTCAACCTAACTTACCTCCCGAGGTTCGTGAAGTTAGAGATCATCCAACTTCAAACATTATTGGTGATCTCAATGTAGAGGTTCGGACTAGGAGAGCATCAAAATTTGATGATGAATATCACTCCTTTATCTCTCAAATCGAACAAAAGAAGATTGACGAAGCGCTCCAAGATTCAAGCTGGGTTACTGCTATGCAAGAAGAGCTTAATCAATTTGAGCGCTGTAAGGTTTGGACCTTAGTACCCAGACCTCATGATCAAGGCGTTATTTGGTACAAAATGGGTATTCAGAAAACAAGATGGATGAGAATGGAAGCATCACAAGAAACAAAGCAAGGTTTGTTGCGCAAGGCTATAGGCAAGAGGAAGGAATCGACTACGATGAAACATTTGCGCCTGTAGCAAGACTTGAAGCTATAAGAATTTTCTTAGCTTATGCCTCTCACAAGAAATTTAAGCTTTATCAAATGGATGTGAAGAGCGCATTTCTCAACGGTGAACTCCAAGAGACGGTCTACGTAGCACAACCACCTGGATTTGAAGATAGCAGATTACCAAATCACGTCTTCAAGCTTCAAAAAGCTTTGTATGGACTTAAGCAAGCTCCAAGAGCATGGTACGATACACTATCCAAATTCCTACTAGAGAAAGGCTTCAAGCGTGGTAAAATCGATACAAACTCTTTTTATTGCTAAGTATAATGATCACTGTTTACTTGTTCAAATTTATGTCGATGATATTATATTTGGTTCTACTAATGAGTTACTTTGTAGCGCTTTGAGAAGCTCATGAAAAGCAAGTTTGAAAATAAGCATGATGGGAGAACTCACATTCTTCCTCGGCTTCAAATTAAGCAATTGAATGATGGCATCTTCATAAATCAAGCCAAGTACACAAGGGACTTAATCAAGAAATCTGGACTTGAGAATGCTAAAGCATACGACACTCCAATGGCCACGGGCAACAAACTTGACAAAGACTTGAAAGGTAAGAAAGTTGATCAAACTTTATATCGAGGTATGATTGGCTCTCTCCTTTATCTTACTGCAAGTAGGCTAGATATTATGTTTAGTGTTTATGTCTGTGCGCGCTATCAAGCGGACCCTAGAGAAGTGCACTTAGCTGCTGTTAAACGCATAATTCGTTATCTCTCTGGAACTATTAACCTTGGACTTTGTACACCAAAGATTCGAATTTCGATTTGCTAGGTTATTCAGATGCAGATTACGCAGCATGCACTATTGACAGGAAGAGCACAAGTGGAACTTGTCATTTCCTTGGAAATCGACTTGTTGCGTGGGCAAGCAAGAAGCAAGCTGCGGTGTCCATCTCCACTACAGAAGCTGAATACATTGCTGCTGGAAGCTGCTGCTGCCAAATCCTATGGATGAAGCAACAACTAGTGGACTATGGAATTCATGAGCAAACTGCCCAATATTCTGCGATAATATGTCCACCATAGCTGTCTCCAACAATCCTGTCATGCATTCAAATACAAAGCACATCGACATCAAATATCACTTTCTCAAGGACCACGTGGAAAAAGGAAACATTCATTTAGAGCAGGTGGGCACAGATAATCAAATTGCTGATATCCTTACAAAGGCTCTTGACGCAAAGAGATTTGTATTCCTGAGAGGAGAAATGGGTATGCTTGAGCTTAGCTAACATGTCCATATGATTTGTTAATACTAATAATCTTGTGTTTGCTTGATAAAATGTTCATCATAGATCAAGATCTATGCTTCTGCGCACCCCTGCGCAGTACTTCATTTGCGCATGCCACTAATGTTAATCTGTTTTTAAGAATCTATTGCGCTATTTACAGCTCTGCACATGATTTTTTAACATGCGCACACTTCGTGGATCGCAGGTAAGTCTTCTATTTATTAGAAATTTCACTTAGGTCCCTGACTGAAAAGTCAATGGTTAGTTCACAAGGATACTTGTGCAATTAAAAATTTTCCCTCGCCTTATTTTTGAAATTTCTGGGGAAATTACGCTTTTGCCCCTGCGCATGTCCCATTATCATTAAATGCAAACGGCCATTAATGATAGCGCCTGTTAGAATTCCTGATCAACATTTATGAGGGAGTTGATATGACTGTGACCTGCCTAGACCTACTCACTCACATCGCGCGTCAGGTCTGCGCACTGCGCTTTCCCTATTCGGCCACGTCGCTTTGCTATCGTGCGCCTCTGCGTTTTTCACCAAAATTCGCCGTCTTTCACCAAACCGCCTCGCTGACGTCATGCATCTTTTCCTTTTTCAGTATAAATCCCTTTTGACTCTTTCTTTTTCTCTCTTTTCTGCTTTCTCTCTCTTTCACAAATTCATCATTTTTCTCTCCTCTGCAACCTACTCTCCTCCTCCCAATCATTTACTCTTCTTCTCTCCTTGACTTTTCTTTCTATCTCTGCAAAACTCTTCTTTCTCTTCCCTTTCAAAACCCTAGTTTCTTTTAAAATGGCTCCCCAAAAATTGAAAGTTAAGGTAGTTGGTGAGGTCCATGAACCTGTTGAAGAGGTTCCTCCTCCAGAAGCTAAAACTATTGACGACATGGTAACAATTTCTGGACCTTGAACTCATTTTCTGTTTATCCGCCATTGTTATGTCTCGAGCTCTTAAAAACTCCCTTTTCGATTTTGCTCTTATCTGTTATCATTTTTGAAATCGTCTGTTGTTTTGAGTTCGTCTCTCTCTGATCTACCTTTGTATGTACTTTATTTCACGATCAGTACTGTTTTC